>CAVNZG010001521.1:0-182000 GCA_963693315.1 Diogma glabrata
ATATATATATATATCTGTAGGTGGGAGGTAAACTACACCAAGTCACATTTTTAAAATTTTACAGGAAAGCCAAAAAACTGTTTGAAAATCACAATCCCTGCTATATCTCTATTAACTGCTCCCCTTACCCCGAAATTTTTTTTTACTTTGTAATTTTTTTTTAATCTCCATGATATCCTTAATTATAAATTACGTCATATTATGTAACGGTTATTTGTTAAAAAGGACTTGGTGTACTTTACCTCACAATGATGGATCTTAGTATTCCCAAGTCGCTTGAAACAAACAGCACCAAGTCTAAGACAATTGTACATAAAAGGTGTTTCCAAAAATAATGTTAAAGGCTTTTTTATAAACTTTGCTTCAAAATATATTATTAACAATGTAAGTTTAACATTAAAAAACGTTTAAAACTATTTACTTTTTTTAAGAAACTAAAAGACGTTAAAACCTAAAGACACATTGACTAAGTGGACTTGGTGTTATTTACCTCTAAATACATTGTTGTCGTCTACAACACGATTTAGTCATAGCATTTGGACTTGGTGTCAAAATTTGTTCAATTGACGTTCTTTACCTCTAAGGGCTTTGGACTTGGTGTCATTTACAATTGTTCTATCTCGAAAACTACACTAGTTAGGACTTTATGCTAATAACCTCTCGGTAGAGAACAAAATCCTGATTCAAACAGTATAAAAAAACGTATTTTGAAAAAATTGGACTTGGTGTAGTTTACCTCCCACCTACAGATATATATATATATATATATATATATATATATATATATATATATATATATATATATATATATATATATATATATATATATATATATATATATATATATATATATATATATATATATATATATATATATATATATATATATATATATATATATATATATATATATATATATATATATATATATATATATATATATATATATATATATATATATATGTATACATAAATATATATATATATATATATATATATATATATATATATATATATATATATATATATATATATATATATATATATATATATATATATATATATATATATATATATATATATATATATATATATATATATATATATATATATATATATATATATATATATATATATATATATATATATATATATATATATATATATATATATATATATATATTACCGCGCGCTTTTAATAAAAAGAAAAATTTGATTTTTAAAATTTAAATATTTCAATTCATTTTGACACAGAATAATGCAAAGCCTACCACAATTTGTAAACTATTTGCATTTAATTTATAATTAGTAGTTCATTTTTTCCAGTAATTATATGCGTTTGGGCATTAAAACAAACTCGTAGAAAAAGTATATAACAAATCTCGAGTTGTAAAGCATTTTCCATGCTCGTGAAGGTACTGCACTCGACGCTACGCGTCTCGTGCGCAAAATTTTCCCTCGCATGTAAAATGCTAATTACAACTCTAGATATGTAATATACTATTACAAATTTTGAACATACTCACATTAATTAAAAATAGATAAAAAAAGGCCTCTGAGCGTTCTTAAATTAAAGTACACAAAATTAATTAAACCAACTGAATACTGCACTATTCTTTCCTAATGTTTTATTTTTTTAAACTATAAAACTTTCCCGAATCAATTAAAATTAAAAAAAATATGAAATTAGCTATATGAACTATGTTTTACAGAACTCTTAAATCTTCATTCTTTTGTTCCCTCCATTTACTTTTTTATGTGAATTTCAAAATTTTGCAAAGGTAAATTGATAAAAATTAACTGATGACAAACAAATATTTTCACAAATATTTTAATTAAAAACTAAAATAAAACATTACATGTATTTCTGGATGTCTCATTTTGATGTTGAAATCATATCCATCTTATCCTTGCCAGAATAAAATTGGATATTGCAATGCATCAAATGAGTATATATAATATTTATCTGTAAGCTCATTTCATCAAGCAAGCAATATCGTGCCAACTTTCATCATCAAAGAATATTTCATAGCTAAGACTGAAGGTGCTACCGTTCACTGAAAAAGTTCATCTACCAGCACCCCTAATATATCACCTTGGCTAGTAATATTTCACTGCTATTGCCAGTGGTATGCGATATCTCACGTTAACTCATATGCTAATAGCAGAGACTAAAGTACGCGACGTTGTCACACCCATAGATCCTAAATTTGAAATTTTACAAATCTTCCTGTGAGAAAATCATTTGTATTAATGAACTGTTACCGTTTGCAAATCACTGTTGCAAACGTGTTGCCGGCTAAGTGCCGTTATTTTAAATTAGTTTGTTTATCATGATTGCCATCCCTGTTTAATACATAAGCTATGATTCTTTGTATAGTATTTGTGCGAATTCCGTCTCGTATTTTAAACTTTAAATCAAAATAATCGATGTTATCAACTATCTTAACTTAATTTTAGAAACATGCATTACATAACATTGCAAACCAACAACATATTTGGTGTAAATAATAAAATTTGGAACATCATGATGTGTGAAATTCCAATACATATAATTTTGATGTACAAATGTAATTGTTTCAGATTATGCTTTCATTTTTCAATTTTATAAAAATATATTCAACAAAAAAAAACTTTGATCAAAGCAAGCTAACTGTATAAAACGAAATTTAAATAAAAACCAAATTAAATAATTATCAACATTTAGGCAAAATCCTTTAAGATAATTATAAGGGCCCTGAGGTACAGTTTTTAACAAAAAAATTGGCCAGTTACCTTTGCGCTAGTGTACACAGCAACTTCCAAAAGATTCATGATTATCGGATGAATGGTGTTATTAATACATAAAAGACAAACAGACATACTTTCAATTTTATATATATAGATAATTACACGAAGTTTTCTATAAATTTGAACTTAATAATTCTTTTATTGTATGAATTTTGATCAAAAATTAATTTGTAGATATATAAATTTTGTTTATATTATTTAAACTATATAAATATTTAATTACGCATATTTTAATGTTTCAGATTTCAAATAATACAATTATAAAACAAACCTTTTACTAAAGACTAACCAAACTAACTTTTTACCAAACTAACCTTTAAAACAAACCATTTTGACGCTAATTTGACTCGACTATATGAATGAGTTTCTTAAATATTTTATTTTATTATTTTTAAAAGACAATTCAACTCACTAAATAAAGTTTCAATAAGGTCCAATAAAAACGCTTCATTTACTATTTTTTAGCAAATCAAAACGATTTGTTTCGATTATTTTTTTCTGGTAGGAAGGAACAGCGAATATTTTCGAATATTTTCCGCCTACTTAATATATAAATTTAAAACAAAAATTCACATACAAAATTATGTGAAAATGCAATTTGCAAATAGTAAAAATTTCCGTTTTCATTCATAAATGATTGCATGTTTATGTTTATTTGTCAAAAATAAATTACAAATTTATAACATTTATGCGCCTACTAAGATGAAATAATATTTTATTATATATGATTATGTTGTATGAAATAATGTTACTATTTCTGTTCGTTAAATTGTCTGCTAAATACAACTCGTCACCAAATTATTAGTCGATTATTTTTCAACATTACCACTCATGCCATTTGAGGTTAAAAATTTCCCTCGTTCGCGCTACGCGCACTCGGGACCTCAAATGACATTCGTAATAATGATTATGAAAAATAATCAACTATTATTTGACGACTCGTGATATTATATATGAATATTTTTCTGTTGTACAAAATTTATATTGAAAATAAAAATAAAATTTAATTAGTTATGGTTCAAATTGAAATATGATCAAAAAACCGTCCAATTTTTTGGGTTCTTATGCATACGCAAAACTTTTATTATATCAAATATTTTGTTTATAAAAACTTTTAAGTTAAATAAAATTGTAAAATATGAAGTGGCTGAAATCTCAATTCTCAAGGCATTGAGATATAAAAACTTTGGTCTGTGTTAAGGGTTTTTATAATGTTTTCAGTAAAAGACTTTTATGAGGACATTGTTTTTAGTTTTGGGCAACGATGTATATTAAACATAAATTTTTTTGTACAAGTCAAGTACAAGGACAACTTTTTCAAAATTCTAAAAATATTTCAAAACCTTTAATAAAATCCAAAATTGAAACTTTTTAAAAATTCCAAAAATATCGCAAAAATTATACAACAAAATCGAAAATTCAAACTTTTCCAAAAATTATAAAAAAATCAAAAATTCAAACTTTTTACAAAATTTTAAAAACATTGCAAAAATTATTACAAAATCAAAAATACAAACGTTTTCCAAAATTCAAAAAATTATAATAAAATCAAAAATTGAAACTTTTTTCAAAATTCTAAAAATTTTGCAATAATTATAACAAAATCAAAAATACAAACTTTTTTCAAGATGCTAAAGATATTCCAAAAATTAATAATAAACTCAAAATTTAAACTTTAATCAAAATTCTAGAACTATTTCAAAAATTAATCCAAAATCAAAGATTGAAATTTCAAAATTCCAAAGCTATTGCAAAAATTATGTTATGTTATGTATTAGCTATTGCAACTGTTTCTATTATTTAGAAGTTACTCAGAAAAACTACTCAAGTAACATTTCCCTAATAATTATAATTTTTGTTTAAAAACGACATTTAATCTGCAACAACTTGATATTTTCCAACTGTTCCTATAAATTGGGAGGAGTTGAAACGTCATCTAAATAATTACTTTTATGTTTTACATCTTTCTAATCGAAAATGTTTCCCATATTATGTTTCTCAAAAAAATTGGGAAACAAAATATATGAAAATCCTTCTTTTGACACACTTAACGATTTTTGTTGATATATTTATAGCACAATTATCAAGGTCCTAGTCTTACATACAGATGACGATCATCAGAAGCGAAAATAATGAAAATTTGATATTTTGGACACATTGTACAGTTGTCGAACTCATCATCTGTTCGGCTCTTGCCATTAACATAACCTATTTTTGGAAACATTTTTGAAATCGCTCTAGGAGTTTTCTTGTTTTCGTAGGTTATGATGGCTATCCGGCAGAGAGACGGACATTTTTTTTTTGGTTTTTTAGAATCGTTATATGATCTCAGAGTCCATTTATAAGAGCTCATTTCATCAAAGTTGTGAATTTACACGTAAAGAATAATTTTTTGCATTTTTACGTAAAGAAGTAGTAGAAATATAGTTTCAGTTATTAATTCCAAATCTAGCAACTAAGTATTGAAGAAAAATTCTAAATATTTCAAAACACACGTTTTGATGCAAACGAGATGTAAATCGAGATGTAAATTGATTGTAGTTGGATAGATTGTTCAAGCATGAATTCGTGTCTGGTTTTTTGAGCCAAAGAATTCTTAATCCAAACTTGTGTTCCAAGTTTTATCAAAACCACATTTGAACTGTAATCTATACTACAAATAATCTATACTACTCATAATGCTTATTGTTATACTCACCAGATGGTGATTTCCCAAGAAACAAATGAGTACTCCCTATTAAAGGATAATTTTCAAATTCTGAACAATTTTTGATATATTCGAAAATCTTTCGATTTTTTATACGATAAATTATCCATAATGTAAATAATATTATGGTTATGTACACTATACTCACTAAATACATATCACTAAAACTTAATTACTTAAACCAATCCTGTCATAATAATGTGAATGCATGTTCATTACTAGTCCTACGCTAAAATTTTAATAGTTTTTATACTTGCAACGTTATATTGTTTTTATTCGCCTACATATTAAAGTGTTACTTTATTACTGTGATTTGCGGCTTTAAAGTATCACTTTTCAACTATTTATTTTGTTGTCATAGCTACGTCCAAAAAAGTAAAAAGCATTTGTATTTGTTTAAATTCTATGAGAAATAAAATTTTTTATCAAATCAACCCTTATACCGCATTCACAGCGACATAGCAAATTAGTAGATGTAATTTAAATCTATGCTGTAAACACTTTTTATTTTAAAATCTTGCAACTAATTTGATATCTAGGCTTACTACCATTACAAACGATTCAAATACTTACGATTCAAACTACAATCTACGTTTTAAACTCATATTAGATATGCCAAGATGCAAATTATAATATACTATCTACTAATTTGCTATGTCGCTGTGAATGCAGTATTAAATTCAAAATTTCATTATCCAATTCAAATAGTTGTTATCATTTGTTGTCATAGCTACACAATAATTTGGAAAAAATAATAAATATTTTGTCAAAGGTTACTTGTTCCACATATTTTTATTTTAAAATTTATGAAAATTTATAATTTTAATTTAGAAAAGGGCTATTATTTGGAAAACGTACATTTTTTTGTTGATTTTTAAATTTTTGATTTTTAAAAAATCTGAAATTTTGATATATTGTTGGCATTGACAAAAGGAAAAAAGCGATTTCTGCTTTTATTTTTTGTGTACTCTGAATCGGAGTTATGCGCGGTTGAATTTTGAGGCTTTTTCACGTAGTTTTTGGTAATGGTGGCAATGTTTTGTGAATAGGTGCCACAAATTTCATCCGACTTACGTATATTTTTGCAAGTAAAAAGGAAAATAATTGAATAATTGAAATAAGTAAGTTTAAAATTAATAACTTTTCTCTTTTCCGCTAGGCGGCGCGTAAAACCTTGGTTTACTTCAAAGCTCATATCTCAAAAAGTCCCTTTTTTTTTTTTGTTTTTCACAAATTTTAAAGTAAACATATGCAGCTATGAAATTGAGAAATAAAAAGTCAGCAATTCAATATGGATTTTTTCTTACGATTTTTTAAAGTTTGGTATATGAAAAATTCACATGTGTTTTTTTATTAAGTTAATAATCCTGTACTAAATGTGGATCTAATAAATTAAACATTTAATATTTTAACACCTGCAATAAATTTGAACCATTTTCTGTGCGGTTAAATGGTTAAAACCTTATTAAAAATTAATTTAAGTTAAGTGGTAAAATAAAGGAATTTAAATTATTAAAAGGGTGTGTAAAATGTTTATTCATTTTAAAAAATGTCTATTCAGCCCCTTTTTACTAATTAAAATCTCATTAGCGGCTCATAATTTTAACATTTAAAATTTCTAATGACGCCCACAAACGGTTTTTGACCAAATTATACTTGCATCCAATCAAAATATATTAAATTGTACCTACCTAATTTTACCTGATTCTACCTATGTCAAAACTATTTCAAGGGTATATATATATTGATTGGATTGCCTTATAATCAATTATATTCCAAAATATTTAGAAGACATAACGTTTAGAAAAGAAAATAATAGAAATGCCTTTCAAATTGTGCTGTAACTTGTACGGTCTCAAAAATCATCAGCGGACATCAAAAAATGTGAAACTGGTCACATCAGCTGTTATTCAAAAAGCTGCGACCCTAAATTTTACTTTGCGTGATGACCAGTTTATATGTGAAACATGTCGCACTTATATCTATAAAAATAAGGTAAATTTAATTATTTTATTAAAATGAATAAAAATTCATATGCAACTAATATTTTCTATACAGCAGCTTTCATGCTCGGAAACTATCGATAGTAAAATTATTTCTATAAATCAGGATGTTGAAAATGTTCCAACGAACGAAAATATTCAAATACCTCCAGCATCTCCAGTTTCGGTTGATACTATATCTCCACCAGTTCCTGAACTACTTAATGACATTTTAGAAGATATTAACAATGTTCTTGGAAGGTTAGCCGAATCTCCTATCAAAGAAAATCATATTACAACAGGAAGTTATAAAAAAATTGCAAGTGTCACATCGGCAATAAGTCAAAGATTATTTCAAGTAGATTCAGTTAAAGTGTTATCACCAAACGAGGAATGTGAATATACATTATGGCTTATGAACCTTAAAAAAGAGTTTAAAGATGCCAGCTCTAAAGCAAAACAAGTGTTTTTGTTGACAACTCTACCACGTAAATTTTGGTCAAATCAACGTATCCAGGATGAATTTAATGCATCAAGACGACTGGTAGAATTCGCCATGGATCTGTTGGAAACAGTAGGTCCTTACAGTTGGCCTCAAAGCAAACAAGTGCACAGTTTGTCACAAAATATAGTAAAACAAATTCAAACATACTTCTTATCAGAGGAAATTAGTAGAACAATGCCTGGCCTTAAAGATGTTGTTACTATTACAGAAGGATCGACAAAAATTAAGAAATCAAAGCGGTTGGTGTTATGGACCCTCACCGACATCTACGAAATGTTCTTGGAAGAAAACAAAGAACTCAAGGAACACCCGATAAAATAATTGCCAAAATGTTTTCTTTTTCTGATGATCATAAATATTTCAATTTAAAGGAAAAAAAAATATATAAATTAATTTTTTAATGTATTTATTTATAATATTGATTAAATTATAATGTTTATAGGAAAAATATTTTTTTAATGTTTTTTTCTAATGTTAGTGTTGGTGATGTTGAAATTATAACAAAATCTTCGATCATTGGGATCTCCAATTCTTATTCTGAATAAAAACCTGTTTCTCAATCAGAAATACACAAAAAATGGTTCAAATTTATTGCAGGTGTTAAAATATGAAATGTTTATTTTTTATCAGATCCACATTTAGTACAGGATTATTAACTTAATAAAAAAACACATGTGAATTTTTCAAATACCAAACTTTAAAAAATCGTAAGAAAAAATCCATATTGAATTGCTGACTTTTTATTTCTTAATTTCATAGCTGCATATGTTTACTTTAAAATTTGTGAAAAACAAAAAAAAAAAAGGGACTTTTTGAGATATGAGCTTTGAAGTAAACCAAGGTTTTACGCGCCGCCTAGCGGAAAAGAGAAAAGTTATTAATTTTAAACTTACTTATTTCAATTATTCAATTATTTTCCTTTTTACTTGCAAAAATATACGTAAGTCGGATGAAATTTGTGGCACCTAATCACAAAACATTGCCACCATTACCAAAAACTACGTGAAAAAGCCTCAAAATTCAACCGCGCATAACTCCGATTCAGAGTACACAAAAAATAAAAGCAGAAATCGCTTTTTTCCTTTCGTCAATGCCAACAAAATATCAAAATTTCAGATTTTTAAAAAATAGTTGTTTTTTTTTCGATGTACGTTTTCAAAATAATAGCCCATAAACAAATTTTCTTAAAATATTTTGCTTGCGGCGAATAAAAAATAGTATATGATGCACGGACGTAAGCTATTTTGGACTTAATGTGGGTGCAAATCTCGGCTAGCGCCTCGATTTGCAAACTCCACATCCGTCCAAAATCTTTAGCTTTACGTCCTAGCATCATAATGTACTATTATGTTAAGATAAACTGGATAGACTGTTTAGGTTTAATTTAACTTTTTGATAACCTTAAATGTAATAATATTGATTAACCTATTTTCGTTTACATTTTTATTTCAAGTTAGATAGTTGTATATTTACTTAACTAAATCAATCAATTTTACATGTTTTTTATAACTATTGAATTCTTAAACTAGTTTTGATCAATTTCCTTTGAAGTGAATTAGTTAAGGGAGTCTGTGTTGCTGCAAGAATTATCGACAAGCATCGTGATTGAAAAAATTTTTTTAAGGTATATAGTATAAATAGCAGGTTTTCGAACCCGAACCCTGAACCCGCTCCGGAGCAAGATTTTTTTTAAATTATGTGAACCCGAACCCGAACCCGAACCCGAACCCAATCAAAAACGCGGTTCAGGTTCAATTTTTAATATGGGAAATTTAGGAAGTTTGCCTAAGAAATTTCATATTTCGCAGAATTTTTTTTGTTTCAAACAAAATTATTTTGGTTATTAGTTGTTTTTTTTTTTTTTATATATTTATTGGTGCTTTATATTTCAATTTATTTCTTATATACAGGTATGTAACAGATTAAAGTAAACTTAAGACTAATAAATAAGCCTAATTCAAAAATTAATCTAGTATCTAAGAAAACGATTAATTCAAAAATATAAATGTTATTATTTTAATTCTCTATATATATAAATTTTCGTGCTTTCAGCACCGTAGCGTCGAGTCCATGTCTATGAGGAGTTGTGTTTTTGAAGAGCCTGTAGGAGATGGTTAAGTTAATGCGGTTGTGAGGGAGAGAGGAAAGGGTGAAGCAATAGCTAAAAGTGTCTGTTAACCATAGTGAAACCCAGGTCTTCTTCCAGAGTAGAAGGAGACCTCGTTTCGGAACATATGCGAGTACAAATCTGTAACTGCCATGAATATTGAAGGGTAGATGTATTCAGCTTGAGCATCATGCTCAGTCTGGAAATCGTCGTTACATTGTTTGAGAAGTCTATTGGGATGAGAAATGATTCTGTTATTGTGGTTAATCAATAACTTAATTAGATGTTGATCTAATGGGTTTAGATTTGCATTGAGGTATAACTGTTCGTTCGAAACGTATTTGAAGTCCGTCTGTCTATACGTATTAGTAGCCCGTCTCAGAAGTTTCCTTTCTTGTAGTAACAGAAGATCCATGTGGGATTTAGATAGGGTATACCAAACGGGAAATGCATATGTCACTATTGGTCTAATCAACTGTTTATAAATTAGTAATTTGGTTGTCGTTGCGAGGCCATCGGGATATTTGAATACTGAGTAAACCATATGATATGCTTTGTTTGAGTTTTGTATTATGTGTTTTGCGTGTTGGTTAAATTTAAAGAGTTCATTAAAGTTTATTCCTAAGTATTTAATTGATCTTGATAAAGGAACAATGGTACCGTTAATGTTAATTGTAAGCTCTTTGATTTTGGGTGCTATTCCAGGGCACCTTGAAGATGAGTTTCTAATACCTATTAGTTTTGTTTTATTTGTATTAATTTCGATACCCCATTTCGAATAAAACGATGATATATTATCGAAAGTTTCTTTTACCTCTCTAATGGCTGATTTAGGAGCATGATGACTAGCGTACAAAAGTGTATCATCAGCATATAATATGATTTTACCAAAACATGATGAAGAAGGAATATCAGCTATTGAGAGGGAATACAGAAGCGGGGCGGAAACGGAACCCTGTTCCACAGAAAAGACATCAGAAACTACGTTTTTATATGAAATATAGCATGATCTATCAGACAAGAGAGAATTAATCATTATGATTATCGAAGGAGGGAAACCAAAAACTATCAGCTTATAGATTAGGCCTTTATGCCAAATTGAACCAAATGCATCTTTTAAGTCTAGACTTAGAACCATAGAACATTTTTTATCATTGAGCGCTGAAGTGATATCATGGTGAAATTTAGTTAGAGCATCCGTGGTGGAGTGTTCTTTTCTAAAACCAAACTGAAAATCAGGGATAAGTTTTTGTTCTTCAGTGAAGCTGAGTAACGAATCATAAATATGAGATTCCAATAGTTTTCCAATATTTGAAAGCATTGAAATTGGTCTATGCTGGGAGATCTTAGTCTTTCCACTTGTCTTCGGTATATTTATAAGTTTAGCTATTTTCCAGGCGGATGGAAAATACTGTGATAATAAACAGCAGTTCAATATTGTCAGTAGAAGTTTTATTGTTAATTCAGGAAATTGTTTGATCATGTAATTTGAAATTAAATCGTTTCCATACGATTTTTTGTTATTTAGGTTTTTGATAATTGAATTAAGATTGTCGGTTGTTAAAAGAGGAATGCTTTCGCTTTGATGATTTGTTTCAAAAAATTCTTTCACTTTGTCATTAATTCGGCGAACATCCGTGTTTGGAGAGGTTGGAATTTTTTCCATGAAGTTATTTTTATAGTGAGTGGCAAAGAGGTTCGTTATTTCTTCGTCGTTATTTATTGGGTTGTTAGTGTCATCTACAATAGTCGAGTTATAACTTTTCTTACGGCCAGTTATTTTGTAAATTTGCCGAAACATATTATTGGATGGTTTAATTTCTTGGAGTGATGCTCTAAAACGATGTTCTAGCACTGTTTCTACCTGATTTTTAATCATGATTGAGATACAGTTAATCTTAGAATTAAGAATTTGATATTCGTGGTTTGAGGTGTTCATAGTTTGGAGGTGCAACCTTTTAAGCTGCCTTCTCCAATTTGATCTGGTTTTAAACATTTTTTTTACAATGCTAGGCATTGAGTGAAAGTTATTATACGATGATGGACTTACTTTTCTCGAGTGTTCTTGAAAGGTAGAATTAATTAAAATATTGAATTCTTGTATGACCCTGTCCAATTCAGAGTAGTCCAAAGGTTTGGCAAGAATTTCGGAATATTGTAGAAGCATATCATATGATTTATCATTCAAGTTGTTTTTGAGTTTCAACCAATCGGTGTCTTTGAAGGATGTATATTTAGTATTTTGAGAATTATTTTCAAGAGTATATTGAGAGTTGAGATCTAGTTTTAGATGAATCGGGTAATGATCTGAATGAAAAGTTGATGTAAAACACGACGTGCTTATATTATCAAAAAGAGGGTTAAGATTACTAGTTATGAAAAAATCTAGATGACTCTGAAGCCTTGTTGGATTGGGAGGATAAAATAAATTAAAAGAGTGAGGATTATTTGACCACCATTGATTGATATATTGTCCGATGTTATTACTACAAGAGTCACCCCACCTGGTAGATCTGGCGTTGAAGTCTCCACCTGCGATAAAGGGCACCGATTGTGGAAGATTGTTGTTTAGATGGTCAAGAAATTTATTTACATCTTCTTTTGTACATACCGAGTGGAAGTAGCACGAAATAAGAGTAAGAGATTGCGAGAGGATGGGTGATTTAAAAGTAATTACAATTGGTGTGATTGAAGATTTACCAATGTTTAAGCTTGTGATAGGCTTATAAGAGATATTTTTTGGTATTAAAATGCCAGTACCGCAGCCAGAATCATTTCTGACAAATGAATGGTTTAGGAATGTGACTATATGTCTGGAGTTAAGGTGAGTTTCGTTAACCAATACAATATTATTCTTATGATCTACAAGAAAGTGCTGAAGTTCCATTCTTCTGTGACGTGAAACTATCGAATTAAGATTTATCGAAACAACTTCGAAAGGTCCGTGTCGCATTAAATAAGAGAGGTTTTGGTTTTGGATCATGTTAGTTATTACACAGATCCATAACAAATGACAAGAATACCAGTCGTTTTTCGTCAATAGATTTTAAGTCATTGTATGCAGGAAGAAAAGATCTGATCTTTTCTAATAATGTTTTGGTACTTATACCAAATATGTCCACAGAAATTTCCATGAACGAAGAAAGTGAGGGCGTGTTTTTGTTAGAATGGTTAAAACTTGGTGTTGGGGGCGGTCCACCATCTCCTCTTTGTACCGTATTCTGTTTGACTGCGTCTGAAAACGAAAAATTTTTATTAATTGTTTGTTTGACTGAATTCAAAATAAACTCATTTTCTTGCCGAGTCCTTGTTCTGGCTGCAATCCTTTTGTTTTCTCTAGCCGCTATTAATTTTTTGTACAGAGCACAACCTCTGTAGTTTGCTGGATGTCCTAACTGTCCACAGTTTACACAGAAAGGTTGACGAACTTCTCTATCCTCCTGGTTGAGTGGGCATTCCTTGGGTAGGTGTTTCATGTTGCATTTTACGCATTGATACGGCTTCTGACAGTTAATGGCTACATGTCCATATCTCTGACAATTATGACACTGTATTATTCCATTGTTTAGAGGTTTGTGCCATGTAATGGACTGGTGTAAGATATATTTAATTTTGATAATATCTTCTCTTCTTGTATTAGGCGTGAAATGGGCCATGAAAATGTTTGACTGTAGTTTATTTTGTTTGCTTAACGCTGTTTCTAGACGATTGACTTTTACCACCTGTTGGCCAACAATAGAATTAAGTTCCTCCAAAATGTCTTCTTCGCTTGTAGAGAAGTGTAAACCTTTTATTACTGCAGTGATGTTTTTTTGGTCTTTTGCCGTGTATGTAGATGAATGAATTTCTTTTTCTTTCAATAGCTTATATATTTTGGTATGATCCTCTCTAGTAGCTGGTTTAATATACGCCTGGTTGTTAGTCCCATTTTTAATTTTGAATGCCGCCTCTGGAATAGCTTTGTTTGACTCTTTGACAAATGTAGCTGTAGCTATGTTGTAACACGTAATTGTTGGTACTTGTTGATTTGCTGCTTTCATTTGTGTTTCATTATCCGTTGAAACTACTTTGGGTTGGCGATAGCTTGTTGACTGACCATCATTCAATGGAAGTGCATGGAACCTATTGGAGGTTGGAGTCTCCAATGGAACGTGGTTGTTTGGTGTAGTTTTCCTTTTTTTTTGTTACTTTGGGTTGTGAACCCCGAGTTTTCATCTATTATGGGTAAATCTAATTCATATTCTGAATTAATGTTTGATATTAGGGAGTTTAGATTTCCCCCGGCGGCTTTGAATTCTTTTAAAAAGTTTCCAATTGACTTAATCGGAGCTTCATCTTCATCCGACTCATCCATGGCTATATTGTTTTTAGTTTTAACTAATCTTCTTTGGATATTCCCTAGCGATAGCCCCGAATTGCTTCGAAGCCACCTTCTGTATATTCGGAACGTTTTGTCCGATAGCTTTGAATTATTTTCTTTAGCTTTGGTTTTCGTTTTGTCTGCTAAAACACTTATGAAACTAAAACTTTAAGTATATTTAACTTTTGCCTTTTACAAATTATTTCTAGTGATCTTTCTTATAATAGTTTTGATAATCACTTTAATATTAACACTCATAACTTCACCTATAAAGCACTTCTTTTATTATGTTTTTAGTTTTAATTCACCACTTTGTATTAAAATAACTATGAATCTATTCAGTTCTATTCAATCACTTCACTACACAATGGTTATTATTTTTTTTTTCCTCAAAAAAGTTCTCAGAACAGAAAAATAATTTTATTTTTTTTTTTTTTTCTCAAAAATATTCGACTCTACTTAACACAACACAAAATTCTCTCATCTAAAACTCTAAAAACTAAAACTAAAACTCTAAAACTCTAAAACTTTTTTATTCGAAACTTTCCTACTTACATTAACTTATGCAGAGAAGCTAAAAAAGTTATTATTTGTTTCAGTAGAGAATTAAATGAGAATTAAATGAAAATTTTATCCAAAATAAATATGTGTGTAACTAACATAAATACGGTATGTAATGTAACATAAAAAATAAAATAAAAAAAATGAAAATAAAATAAAAATAAAAAAATCCCATATAAAAATCCTCCATAATATGGAGTCTAATGACAGTGGAAAAATTTAACTTACGCAAAAATAAATAAGTGATGAAGAAGTTTCAACTTCGAAATTGTCATCGCCTCAACGGCGTAATCGATAGCGTGTCTGCCCAAGGATTCGAGCCGGGAAACTGACGAGGAAGGTTCGAATTCATCCGAAACACGAAAAATGTGAATTGGAGTTTTTAACTGAGAAACTTCAAACCATACCTTTGAATTGAAAAAATTGCAATTACTTCTTTACTTACTTGAGTTTAATTGATCTCAAAAATTCTCAATAAAAAAATAATGAATTTATAAAAAATTCGAAAAATTTGTTTTTTTTTTGTAACAAATTTGAACCCGAACCCAAACCCGAACCGAACCCGAACCCACTAAATTTTAATGTATTGAACCCGAACCTGAACCTGCACCCAAATTTTTCTGGGTTCGAAACACTGATAAATAGTGCTTAAAAACTTGGATAATAACGATTGTGTTTGTATTTTTGTGCTTGTCAATCAATTTGATCGTTTCTTTGGAAAATGATGCACACACTTGTAGTTGTTTTAATTAAAATTATTCTAAATTGTATTCTAAATTGCATTAAACAGTCCACGTAACAGATAAAGAATTACATAACTATATAAGTGAAGTACCCCACATTCGGTAATACAACACCGAATACTTACAACAACCAACTTTTATTTTGCAATTCTAATACCGATGACAGACACAAACTAGATAATAGTGAATGCCCGATTATATTTTTATTTTTTTCAGTCTGTCACTACACGATTAAACTGCTTAAAGGATAATCGTGATTTATAACTAGATCATTGTAATCTTGTTATGCAAACACGATAATCGTGAAATGCGAAAAAGAGAAAAAACGCCAGTGAGATAGGACTATTTTTTAAACATTTTTAACGAAAAGTTTAAACAGATGAAAACAGTTGCAACAAAATAGTAGATTATACACCAAGAAAAGGAAATGCATGTTTCTTTCCCGAGGTGTGTTTGTAGGCAGAAGGCAAAGCCTGAGAGCGACATAGCACTGACGGAGATGATATGCTCTCCCCCAAGGTATATACACTATTTTTTGTACGACCACCACAATATAATTATGATATAATAACTAAATCTAATCACGTAAAGAACACGAAAATTATAATTTTTAATTTAAGAAAAGCTTCTCAGAAGGCGGTTTTTATACAAATTTGTTTGAATTTTTCGTAAGAAACTTTTGTATCCATGAAAACTATCATTTTTGTCATGGTTCGTTATTTTTTACTCCCTAGGGAGTACCAGATGCAATCCGCTCCCGCAAATGAGGGAACGAAATTGAATTTACTGTGCTCTTGTTGAGTCCAAACTCCAATATGGATTATGTTGTTGGGGTGGAATATATAATAGCACCCTAAATTCTCTGCGCGTAGTTCAAAAACATGTAATTAGAATCATGTGTAAAAGAAACAGATTTACTCACTCATTTCCATTATTTCAGAAAGCAAGGATCTTACCTTTGAATTATTTGTATGTATTTAAGGTATTAAAAATATACTTTATGAGGAGTGGACATAAGAATGTCGTACAGAAACAGGCGTACAATCTTAGAAATAACAATCTTTGTAAGATCCCAGTTTTCAAAACTGAGTTCTTCCGTAGATTTTATTTATGTCTTGCTCCAGTATTCTTTAACCACCTCCCGCCTGATATACAGAGTGCATCACATATAAATCAATTTCTAAACTTACTAAAATTTTGGCTTCTCAATCAGTCGGATATAGAATTTCTGTTTCGCGTTGCTCTTTGAATGATTGCAGATTGGTTTGGATACGTTCGTATTATTGGATCTTGTAAATGCGATCCTGAATTCTTTATATATGTTAGTGGTTTTGTTTTACGTATAATATAACATTTCTTTTTCACACTAGAGTCATTTTAGTAAGTTTGTATTACTTATATTCGTTCAAATTATTACTTTCAACATTCACAATGAAATATCACCCCCCAATAAACAAAAACAAAAAATATATTATTTATAATGAAGGTGATTTCAAAACTAGTTCCGTAGAACTAAGAAATCTCCTAATTTTCTTTTCTTTTTTATAATAATTTTAAATTATGTATTATTTCATTTTAAATTATGTATGTATGTATATGTATATCTGATCTTCCTGAACCTGTTGTTATTTAAGCTATTATTTAGAGCTAAGAGATCATGTATAATACTAATCTGTATATTGCTTAAAAAAAAAAAAAAAAAGAAAAGGGAAATAAAAATTAAAAAAAAAAAAAAAAAAAAAAAACTACAACTCGTGCAAAAAAATATTTTTGCACGACCTACGTATAAAGTTCAATTCCGCTCCCTCATTAGCCTTAGGGAGTAAAATATAAACAAAACCATGGCAACGCTATTGAATTCCATGACAACATAACAAAAATAATACGAATTTGAAAAAAATACAGGCAACTATGATAGCTTTCGTTTTTAGGGTTCCGTATTTTATACGGAACACTATTGGTGAGAGTACAACGTGTTTTTCACATTATTTCGATTATCTCGTGAACCATTAATCCGATGAACTTAAAATTTGAGGTGCTTATAAAACTAACTTATCCACACAAGATGGTGGGTTAAAAAATAAATAAAGTTGTGTTCGTTTGTTTTAAGGAGGTACGATGTAAAGCCTTTGAAAACCTACAAACCTACAAGTAGGGTATCATATGAAAGGGCTTCATTTCAGCATTATTAAAAAATATATTTTGGAATTTTACACCTCACCATTTTTTGCATAATTTTGAAAAATGACGTTTTCTGGATGTTTTATTGTCCCGAATAACTCCGACCCTACTTCATCGAAAATCTTGAAATATATATGGAATGATAGAAAATTGATTAGGTTTTTAATGAAAAATATGAAAAAGTGGCAGATACTCATAACT
The DNA here is from genome assembly GCA_963693315.1 of Diogma glabrata. Classification (NCBI taxonomy): domain Eukaryota; kingdom Metazoa; phylum Arthropoda; class Insecta; order Diptera; family Cylindrotomidae; genus Diogma; species Diogma glabrata. Next base: position 18,138 of record CAVNZG010001521.1, read on the forward strand.
ATATTTATTAAAGGGGTGGGAATGTTAAGGCGTTAAAACATCATTTAAAACCAGGTCATGTGGGGTGTCATTTGAAAGAGCACTTGATTTTAGAAATATTCATTTTTTTTAGAATTTTGCAATGCATAGTTTTTGAATTATTATCAATAAAGTGACACAAAAAGTTGGTCCCCCCCCTTGCATTTCGAGCCTAATTAACAGAAAAATTTGAAAAAATTCACGGAGACAGGAAATTTGATAAACTCTGAACGAAAAATATAGCGAACTCTCAAATAATTATATTTTGGTGCTTTTAAGGGATTGGGGTGGGGAAGGGTGAAAAAAAATTTTTTTGACCCAAGCGAGTGGGGTGTCATTTGAAAGACTTTGCAATTTTTTTCAAAAACTTTGCAATTTTTTTTAGAATTTTGCGGTACACAGTTTTTGAGTTATTCTAAAAAATGTGCAAATTCCAGACCGTCCCCCCCCCCTACGTTTCGACACTGATAGACAGAAAAAATTGAAAAAATTCATAGAGACAGGAAATTTGCTATATTTTGAACGAAAATTATAGCGAACTCTCAAATAATTATATTTCTATGTGTTTAGGGGATGGGTGTAAAGGGGGTAAAAAAAAACTTTTTTTGACCCAAGCGAGTGAGGTGTCATTTAAAAGAACACTGAATTTCCAAAACATTGCAATTTTTTTTAGAATTTTGCGGTACACAGTTTTTGAGTTATTCTAAAAAATGTGCAAATTCCAGACCGTTCCCCCCCCCCTACGTTTCGACACTGATTGACACATAAAATTGAAAAAAATCATAGAGACAGGAAATTCGCTATATTTTGTGTTTAGGGTATGGGTGTAAAGGGGGTAAAAAAAAACTTTTTTTGACCCTAGCGAGTGGGGTGTCATTTGAAAGAACACTAAATTTCCAAAACATTGCAATTTTTTTTAGAATTTTGCGGTACACAGTTTTTGAGTTATTTCAAAAAATGTGCAAATTCCAGACCGTTTCCCCCCCTACGTTTCGACACTGATTGACAGAAAAAATAGAAAAAATTCACAGAGACAGGAAGTTTGCTATATTTTGAACGAAAATTATAGCGAACTCTCAAATAATTATATTTCTGTGTGTTTAGGGGATGGGTGTTGGGAGGGTAAAAAAAAAACTTTTTTTGACCCAAGCGAGTGGGGTATCATTTGAAAGAACACCAAATTTCCAAAACATTGCAATTTTTTTTAGAATTTTGCGGTACACAGTTTTGGAGGTATTCCAAAAAATGTGTAGATTCCAGATCGTTCCCCCCCTACGTTTTGACACTGATAGACAGAAAAAATTTAAAAAATTCATAGAGACAGGGAGTTTGCTATATTTTGAACGAAAATTATAGCGAACTCTCAAATAATTATATTTCTGTGTGTTTAGGGGATGGGTGTGGGGAGGGTAAAAAAAACTTTTTTGGAATCAAACGACTGGGGTGTCATTTGAAAGAACACTTAATCTAAGAAACATTGCAACATTTTTTAGAATTCTGCGATGCACAGTTTTTTAGTTATTGATAAAAAAAGTGCTATTTTAAGTGTATGTATACCACCCTATATTTCGACGCTGATTTATAGAACAAATATTCCCTATGTAGACCATTAAAATACTGCTTAAATCTTTCTTTAGCTAACATAAACAGCTATGGATAAGATTAAACCTTAAGTAACATTTTTGATCAATGTAGATGTGATTGACATTTACGATTGACGTTTACGATTAAACATTTATTCTGTTATGCGTCCATAGTCTGGCGATATAAAGACTTTACATCATAACTTTATGTCATTTATTTTTGATATTGTGTTCTTTTACATTCACGGAACCCTTGGCGAGCGAATTTTATTCGCACTTGTCCGACTTTTTATTATAATAAATTGATTGGCAAAAACAGTACATAATGCATTCGAAAACGTAAAATAAAGATAGACATTTAATTCATTTTATATCTAGAAAGAACACACAACAATTTGATACAATTTAATATTTATTTATTAAAAGTATGTAATAAAATTTACAGTTAGAAGAAATGAATTCCATAAAAAGATTTATTTAAAAAAATACATTCAACTACGTTTACGTAATCCCACAGCTTGTACAGAACATTTATTGTTCTTATAGCATACAAAAAAACGGTTATGAGATGTTCTGATTTCGTAAGGACCGTATTTTTTACAAATGAAAACATAATCGAATAAGCTGTCTTCCTTAGCGACAATGCTAAAAACTCTGTTAACATGGTTTTTTTTATTATTAACTGAAATTAAAATAGACGATCCTAAATCCTGGACATCGTCTACCATTAAATTGACTAATTCGTCACACCTTAAGGCACCAGCAATACCAATAATTAATGTAACCTTTAATTTTATAAAAGAAAAGAATACTTATATGTTTATTTAAATTATTAAACTTACTTTTGCCATTAACACATTTGCTGTGTAGTTCTCAATTTTTTTCTTGCCATACCAGTCGAAAAAATCTTTGTATGATTTTTCGTATAATTTTTTTGATTTAGATGGAAACAAACTATCTATTACTTCTGTAGCAATTTCGTCTACATTGCTAGAATCCATTACACAAATATTTTTTACATCTTTTGTACAATAAAACGTCACACTTAATACCATAAATTTGATTTTCCTAACAACGATAATTTGTTACTATTGTTGCCATAGAAATATATATTATGCAAATTAAAACACACAGCCAATTATGATGCATTGTAATATTTAATATTTTCGGTTTGCATGAATATTTATTTTAATTCTTAAAGGGGCCCATCCACTTTGAAACATGTTTCAAAACTTGGTTTACAAACTTGGTTGCATGTTTACCATACATTATCAAACGTGTTTGTAAACTTGGTTGACAAACTTAAAATTATATATGTCAATTTCTATTGTTATTTTGTTAAACTCTTCCATACACAGTGAAACATGTTTACAAACCATTAGCTCCGCCTACTTAAAATCAAAGCATTTTGATTTTACTAAAACCAATTCGAAAACCGTCAAATTGGTTTGCAAACTTCACCATACACGATAAAACATTCTATAAACACAAACCAAGTTTTGAAACATGTTTCAAAGTGGATGGGCTGCATAATAGTTTATACACATCGGGAGAGAGCATGTTATCTCCCTCAGTGATTTGTGAGAGCATGTTATCTCCCTCGGGAGGAAAACATGCATTTCTCTCCCTTAGTGTATAACTATATAGTTTTTCTGTATTTTTCTTAACGCTAGTAAATTTATATTATTCTATTTTATCATAATTAATTTCCAACATCATTTTTTGTATTATTAAAATATCAAATGTGACATGAAGTTTGCTAGGAAGCATGTTGAAATTATTAAAGAATATTTCATTGAGTTAAGCTAGGTAAAATTCTATAATTTCGTTTGTGTCGGCCATTAAGCTTTTTAGACCGTAATTTCAATAGTGAAAATTGAAATCACGATCAGAGATAATCGCGATTATGTTTGTGTTTCTAAATATTTTATCACGTTTCATAATATTGAATTAAATATTGATTGACAATCGAATAAGAAACACCAATGATGTAAGCCCGACCATTTCCGATTTTCTTGAAAAAAAAAACTAAAACGTGCTTTTTATTTGTTGCCTAGTTCTGACACAGGCTAGCTCAAAATTTATTTAAATATTTAGAAAGAAGGAAAATTAAATGTTAAATTGTGCTTGGGTGACCAGATCGAGCATTACAAAAAGAGCACAAACTTTTATTGAACTCTTTAGAAAATGTTCACTTTATTTTCCAGCTGATTAAAAAAAAATACATTTACTATCTGAACATACTTTTTCTATGATAACAGATGAAAAGTATATTTTCATGCAGACTTAATCCTCTGTAAAATAGTATATTTTCCTACAAGAGATGAAAACATTGTTTTTTTCGTGAGTAAACATTTGTTCACGAGACGCGCTAGCGTCGAGTGAGACATGTTTACGAACGAAAAACGTTTTTATCTCGCGTAGGAAATGCAATTTTTTCTATAATACTAATTACTAATTTATTCTATAATAATATTTATTTATTTATTATTAATATTTATTCTATAATACTATAATCGATATTTATAGACTGAGAGCTAGTGAACCCTTTGGGTAGCGGTCGTTCTGTAAGGCTAGAACTTTTTTCAGTGATAAGTTATGAAATATGAAGTACGGAAACCACCACGGGGCAGGCATCAGCCGGGCACAAGTATCTGCCAGGCGAATCGAAAGGTGTTACAACCTGCCGGCCGGCCGTCACAACCGACGAAATCTAGAAAATCGCTGAACGGATTTCAAAAATTTTTGTTTCTAAAAATAATTTTACTCAATAGGAAGAGCTGAACGGACGATGTGTTTGATAACTTTACCTGAAGTATGTCAAAAAAATCGTCAAGTGTGTCAAAACAAGGAAATTTGCATATTTTTTGCTTAAAAAACTTTCATTTTAAGTGATTACAGATAGAAACATTAAATTTGAAGAAATTTTGATGGTCGGGATTGGTATGTGAGACCAAAAACTAGATTATTGCATTATAAATTTATCAAAAAAATGTTGTCAAGTGTGTCAAAAGAAAGATTTTTATTTATTTTTGTACCCATAACTCAACATTTCTCGTTTTGTTAATAGACTTCCTTAATGTGATTAACTTTAAATATTTTCAAATTACAAAAAATTGAGCCGTAAATTATGACACGGCAAAATACTGCTTTTTATTTGTAAATAAATTACACTTCTAAAAATTCATATTCAAAACAATTGCTGGATTGATAATTTTTAGATCAACCAAACGAAATCGTCTAAATGAAAAATAGTATATTTTCCTACAAGAGATGCAAACGTTGTTTTTTCGCAAGTAAACATTTGATCACGAGACGCGCTAGCGTCGAGTGAGATATGTTTACGAATGCAATTTTTTCTATGATAGTATATATATAATCGATATTTACTTTAAATTATAAAATAAGTTTTTGACAACATCTCATTAAAAATTCATATTCTATTTTTTCATGGTTGCTTTGTTTAAAAAATTTTGTAAAATTATATGAAAAACCATAGCAACTACAATTTGTTATTCTTTTTACATTGCAGTTGAAAAGAACCCATTTTCACAAGAAATTAAGCTTGATGAAAGTAGAATTTCTATATGCTATCATAGAAAAAGTAAGTTTTAGATTGACTAAACGAAAACGTCTATTATGAAAAATAAGTAAGCTGATTAAAATTTTTAAGAAGGTAAATAGCGGAAACAATTTTGTTTGCTTTAATTTAGTTACGGATTTTTTTGTGAATTAACCGGATATCGGATAGCAAAGTTTTTACGAATTATCCGGATAATTTCATTCCGGCTTAAACCGGATTGGAAACACTAGTTTTGAGGGGTACGGACGGTTGTAGTCACAGACCGCACAGATAACAAAGATAGGTCCGACCATTACTTAAACATTAAAAAGTACTGGGACATGCAAAACTCTGCCTCATGCGTCATGCGAAGACAATCAGACTATCGCAAAAGAAAACAGGCAGGGCTGGGCGTGGTCGGCCTGAAATAATAACGAAGCAGTGGCTGAACATACCATCAAAGATGCGATTTTGAACAAATTAACACCTCAATCACTCTCATCTCACCTCGATTACTGTTCAGTACAGCTCCGCACCCTCAAGTCTGAACACAAGCCATGATTAAACTTCCATTTCTAAATTTATCAGAAGACTACGATGGAAAAAAATTTTTCGTTCTTACCAATCATCAATTCTTATTGACTGTGGTGGGTAACCATTGTCACCACGATCATGTCCCACGATCCAGTTCTAATTATTGCTTATAAGTGTTAGGATTTGCTCATTTCAGGCCCACTAGAATATCTCTTAACTCTAAAGCACACTAATCTTGAACATCATGTTCCATGGCTAGCATAAGTAAAAGATTTGCATTTTAAAGTACTACTGCATCAGATCCAACAATCAACATGGTTTCAATATTAGCTTGCATAGATTCGTTCATATAGCAACCCACTTTCTGTCGATTTTATATGTTTTGTTTTTAGTATTTCAGGATGGTCATTTTGTTCAGTTTTCTCACTTGTGAGATTTTAAATGAATGCTGTATATTTTTATGTTGCTTTCACTTATGTAAAAATATTGTTTGTTGATTTTGGTAATCAAAGGAAAAATTTGGGTATTACTATTTTAAATTGTCTCCAAGTGAGAAAATTAAGAAAAAATTACGTGAGATAACACAACAAAATGATCTTTCAGGTCAAATTTAAAAAGTTTGAAATCAGTATCGCAGCATCCTTTGCTTATTTTGACGTCGTTGTAGTACTTGTTTTTTTTTCTTAACAACCAGGCTGATTTATATTCATAAACTGAGTCCATTAGCTTGCGGTTTATTGATTGCAAGGACGTAAAGCTAAAGATTTTGGACGTATTTTGAAGTTTGCAAATCGAGGCGTAAGCCGAGATTTTCACCCACATTAAGTTCAAAACAGCTTACGTCCGTGCGTCCGCCTTTGTAACGCGACAAGAATTATTTTGTTAATGGCATTCGCCAAGTCCGCTCAATATTTGTTAATTGTGTTTGTTTCAAATCATTTTTTAATCTAATATTTTTATCAATTAAATTCTCTTTATTGTTCAATCGATCTTTTTTTAAATCAAATGTAACTTTTTTTCATTATAAAATTAACGATTTTTTTTCTGTTGACCATAATAAAATTTATCTTATTTTATATTTTTGTTCAAGTAAATCAAAATTCTGTTTATTTATTAAATTTAATTAAAAAAAAAGAAGAAAAAAAAATTCTAAATAAAACAGTTGTATATTTTTTTTCATAGAAATTTGAAATATTTTGAAATGTTAAAACAATTTAAGAAAATAAATTATTATTATGTTAAGTATAATTATGTTAAATATATAACTACAGGATAAAGGAAAATTTTAAACAAGAAAAAATAATAAAATGAACTGAACTCGAAATGATTGTACGTTAAGAATCGAACGAAGCTGAAAGACGAGTCACAGGACAAAAAGAAGATTATTATGAAGAATCTTAAGAATTTTAAACCTACCAAAGACCATAGATTGCTTCATTCATCCAATATTAAAGGAAAATTGTAATTTTTGAATCATGATGTATAAAACATATGCCTTAATCTAAATGATATAAGGCAGTGCAACCAACCAGACCATATATATATGTAAATATTGGAGAATTTTTCTGGAGAGTAAAAAAATTTATTAATTTAGGCAGGATGGAAATTAAAATGTTTATAGAAAGCCTATTCAGTTTTGGTGCTCAACAGCAGCACACATCTATCAGAAGAAAATAAAATAATATTTAAAAGCTTTTGCTGCAGCTTGGGGTTACAATCAAGAAGAAGAATATTATTTTTTTTGATCATTGATGATTTGGAAACACAACAAAATTCTGAGTATTTTTATAATTTTTATAAATAATTTAACAATTTTTCTCTTATTTAAAGTTTATTAAAAAATATTTTCAATTGAAAGAAATTTGCAAACATTTGTAGTTAATGAAAAAATTCTATGAGAATAAATACATATTGTAACGTTTAATGTTTGTGTTTATGATTTAATAGTTTTTTTTGTGTAAAATAGTGTATTTCGTTTTGAATAGGGGTTGTGTATTTTTGTGAGTTGTGATTTTTTTGAAAAGAAAAAGAATTGAACTGCTTTTTCGAAGACCATATGTGGCAAGGGCCCGTCCCACACATATATTAAAAAAATTTAGCGCTGCGCCGTACAGAAAAGGCTATACCTTCTCCCTAGCGGCTACTGCCGCTAAAGTTAAACTTTACAGCCGTTTGCCGAAAAAATTGTTTATTCTAAATCAAAATTATAAATTTCCATAAATTTAGAAAAATTTATTTATTCATGCAAATCGTATAACTATGACAACAAAAACTAACAAATATTTTGATTTGAATATGAAATTTTGAATTTAAAGGTTGCTTTGATAAAAAAATTTATTTTGTATGTAATTTATGCAAATTTAAATGTTTTTTACTTTTTTTGACGTAACTATGACAACAAAATATAGGGTTTAAAAATAACACTTTATGACCGCAAATTACAGTATAGTAACATTTTTATATGAAGGCGAATTAAAAGTTTATTTTATAGTACTTTGATCTCGAATGCTATGATCGAAATTTTCTTGAAAGATTTATTTTTAGGTATCTTCAAAGAAATGTTGTTCATATAATGATTCAGGGTTTTGACATATCAAAAGCTGAAATTAAGAAATTTTTTTTTTCTTTATCTCCATTTAGGAGCATAGGGCGTCTACTAGACTGGACCATCTAACTCTGTTGGAGGCAATCGCTTTCAGTTCACCCCAAGTCTTGCCAATTTGTTTTGCTTCAGCTAGCACCGTTTTCTTCCATGTCATGGGTGGTCTTCCAACTCTCCTTTTACCTTGTGGATTCCACTCTAGGGACATCCTTGTTATATCTTCTGAAGCAAGTTAGTTCAATAACTTGTTAATTAAAAACAACATAGCCGATAGCAGCCGATCGGCTGGCAGAGAGTAGAAATGAAGTTAGTTAACACGCGATCATAATATCCCGAATTGATATTATGGAGATTCAAACTGATGGTTTTTATAGTTTATATAAGTGACGGATAATAACCGTAGCCGTTATTACCGTGAATTCCCTAGGGTTTCATGTAGTCTTCTGTGCATTAAAGCAGCAAAAGGCTACAATTCACCTATGACAATCTTTAGCTATATCTTCCAAGGAAGATATAGTTAGCTACTAACTTACTCTTATAGTTGGGTTATAGTTGATCTGGACTCTATACTAAAGGTGATCTGCAATTATAGTTGATCTGGCTCTGGATACTTAGAGTTCTCTTGATTTGTGATCTAAGCCGCAAATCTCGATCTAACTCTATTGTTGTGCGATGGAACTGAACTCAATAATTATATATGAATATATACTTATTGATCTATCAATCCGAAGAAAACTGAGATTCACTTTAAATAGTAATGAAAACACCAGTGGTACTATTTCACTTAGTATCAAATTTGAATCTGTTTATTCATATCAAAAAATCAGTCTTATATACAAAATATTATTATTGGTTACAACAACAATTTACGTGTGACCAATTAATAATATACATTGCACGCATGTGCATTTTTTAATTGATATTTTTATGAACATAAAAATATTCAATTTACAATTTCATAATTTCTTAAACATTTAATTTATATTTCCTTACTTTCTTCTGTAACCTTAGAATTGCAAACACATGTTATTACATATTCATGGTCATAAAATATAGGTTAAAATTTGTTGACCAAATTTTACTGTTTTTAATTATTTATATTTTTTATGTGAGAAAATAAAGTTTGTTTACTTTGTGGTTTGTTTTAGGAAATATAATTTGTTTACATTAGTTGCGGTGTGTTTATGTTTTTTATGTGAGAAATTGTTTTTATTTACATCTCGCAGATGTTTGATATTTGATGTTTGATTTTTGGTGTTTGACCAATATTGGTTTATATTGGGAATAGTGGACATTTATCTAGGTACACTATACTTCGACTGATTTTCTCAGTGTATGTCCTATCCATCTCCATTTTCTTTGTTTTATCTCGGTCTCAATGTCTAACTGCTCTGTCTGCCGTAGAAGTTCCTGGTTACTGATGGTGTTTGGCCAGAAGCATTTGATCAGTCTTCTCAGGCATTTGTTCACAAACACCTGTAATTTATTTGTGATCTTTCTTGTTTGCTTCCACGTTTCACACCCATACAGCAGTACTGACTTGACACATGCATTGAACATTCGTAGCTTTGTCTTTCTTGACAGGACGGATGCATTCCAGATCTTGTGAAGCATATTGAACGTATTTCTGGCTTTGTTAATACGCTGACTGATATCTTCTTCAGTCCCGCCTGTTTTTGCTACAGTACAACCAAGGTACACAAATTTGTCAACTTCGTCCACTTGTGTATTGTTGATGGTAATTGGTGTTGTCGTTTTTTTGGTGTTCAATCTCATAGCCTTTGTTTTTCTGATATTAATGTTAAGACCGACTTCATGTGCAAGGGTTGATAGCTTCTGTATTTTCTGCTGCATGTCCGTATGTGTGTGTGTAAGTAGACAGATGTCATCTGCGTAGTCTAGATCATTGAGCCGTCTTGTTGTATTCCATTGGATTCCATTTGGACTTGCATCATCGAGCTTTCTCATGATACTATCTAGTACTATTAGGAATAGTAGCGGGGATAGTACACAGCCTTGTCTCACTCCTCGGTGGTTGTAGTATTCATCACTTTGCTGTCCTTTGTATTGTATTCTGTTTGCAGCATCCCGATACATTTCTTTGATTAGATCAACTATTTTCTTCGGGATGCCCATTTCACAAAGTGTCTTCCATATCGCGCTTCTGTTGATTGAGTCGAAGGCGCGTTCAAAGTCCATGAAGAGGAGATACAATGGTGAATTCCATTCATTTGATTGCTCAATGATGATACGGATTGTGTTGATATGATCGGTACAGCTTCTTCCTGGTCTAAGGCCGGCTTGTTCATTTCTTAGTTTCATGTTGATTGATGGAGATATTCTTTCGAGAATGATCATTGCTAATATTTTCATTATTGTGTTGAGCAGAGATATACCTCTCCAATTTTTGCATTCTCTTAGATCACCTTTCTTTGGGATTGTTATGGTTAAACCTTCTTTCCATTTGGTTGGTATTTTACCTTCGTTCCATACATCAGCTAATAGTGGTGTTAGAGCTTCTGCTGTTGTGTTTACATCTGCTTTGAGTAATTCTGCTGATATATTATCTGTACCAGCAGATTTATTATTCTTGAGTTTCTGTATGGCATCTCTAACTTCCCGTTCCGTTGGTGGATGGGTGCTGATAGTTTCGTTATAGTTGTCATCCGGAGACTGAAAATTATCTTCATGTTGGTGGCAGTTGTCTTCGAAGTATTCTTTCCATCTATTTAACTGTTGTTCATGTGTTGTGAGGGTTTGACCAGATTCATCCTTTATTGGTGGAGTGTTTGTATATTTGTTGGTGACCTTTCTTACGCATTTGTGTAGTGTGCGCATATTTCTATTAGCTGCTGCTGTTTCTGCAGTCTTGAGAATGCTTTCCGTATATCTTCTGCGATCATTCCTTGCCATCTTTTTAACTTGTTTCGCTGTACTTTCATATTTGTTGCGGATCTCGGTTGTGTTCTGGTGACACAACTGCAACTTGAGCTGTCGACGCTCTTCAATTTTCTTCCATGTATCATCGCTAATCCATGGTTTCCGTGATTTGTCTTGGTATCCAAGCACATCTGTAGCAGTTTTGACGTAAGCTTCTTTTACTTGTTCCCATTTTTCATCAATACTGGTGGTTTCGTTGTTTGGTAGATTGAGTTGGAGCGACTCTTTGAAGATGTTATTTGTATTTTTGTCGCTCAATCTGTTGATGTTGAATTTCCTCTGACATGGCTTGTTGTGTTTTACAGCGGCTGGTTTAATTTTGAATGTTGCAATTACCAGTTGGTGGTCGCTGTGTATGTCTGCTCCTCGCTTTGCTCTGACGTCTTGTAGTGAGGATAGAAACTTCTTATTCACCAGTACGTGATCAATTTGATTCTTGGTTCTTCCATTTGGTGATGTTCAAGTGTATTTGTGTATGTTCTTGTGTGGGAACTTGCTGCCTCCTATGAATAGTTGATTTGTGACACAACAATCGATGAGCCTGTCTCCATTATTGTTACGTGTTGATTCTAGTGCATGTTTACCCATGACTGATTCCATTCCGGTGTTGTCGGTTCCAATTTTGGCATTGAAATCACCTTGTATTATTTTGATGTCATTTCGGTGTGCACTAGCCAGCGTTGCTTGGAGCTGTTCGTAGAATTCATCTTTTGTCGCATCATCAGCTTCTTCGGTAGGTGCATAGCACTGTATGATCGTTGTATTTCTAATTTTCGATTGGAATCTTGCTGTTATTATTCTGCTACTGATTGGTTTCCATTCGAGAAGTGCTTTCTTTGCGTTAGGTGTTATTAATATTGCTACGCCTTGTTCATGTGTGTTGGATTTACCAGAGAACATCATGTAATTTCCTTCGCTTGTTGTTAACTCTCCGCTGTTTTTCCATCTTACTTCACTGAGTCCTAGTATCTCGATCTTATATTCTTTCATTACTTTCTCAACTTGTGCTAACCGCGATGCTTCTATCAGAGTTCTGACATTCCAGTTTCCTACTCGTGTCCGGGTACGATAGCTAAGGGTCGATATTTGATTATTCCGGTTTGTTTTACTTTGTTTCTTTCTAGTATTCGTTTCTTTAATCATTTGGGATTCACCTTTCGGATTAACGGGTGATTGGACCATCGAATCCTAGCCAGTTTCCAGGGCTGCTGGATAAGGTATACTGGCATACCGTGGGCGAGATATTCTTGCTTCAATGTGATTCAATCATATTTCCATATTTTTTCTGGTGAAGTTCCCAAGCGGTCACCCGTTTTAAGTCATATGTACTAGAAATTAAGACATATGTACTAGAAAATTTCATAAATCAAAAATTGGAAATAAACAAAAATTTGAACTGTGCATATGTAGTTAAAATGCAGAGTAAAGAAACATGTTTAGGACTTAGTTGTCTCTTCTCAATTGATTGACTAAGGTGAAAGCTCTGCCTTGGTTTAAACAAATTTTGTAACCGGATATTAATATTCGGAAAAGATCATAATGAGATTACTTGTTAATATTTATATATTTTTGTTTCATTGACACATCAGTAGAGACCAATTGTATAATGGTGTTAAAACTACGATATATCGTCGCCATAAAAACTGAAACCGGGACTCGCGCGAAGAACGCATAAGAGAATAATACTATTTAATATAAGCACCCCATTTGTTTGAAGTAAAAATGTGGTAAGTAAATAATACAAATAAATTACCATAAGTTCAAGTTACCAAAACACGGCGATATCAACTTTTAGTAGTTTTACTGAAATATTTAAAGCATGCAGAAAACAAGTATCTATATATAAATACGTAAGCAATATTTTTGCGGTACAGTTTTAAAATATTGACGATTTTTTCAGAAAAAATGGCAAAAATGTGATAGTTAGTTTATTGAGTTTTTTGTTCGGTTATTTTGTTTTTTTTTGTAAAGTTATTTGTTTCACAATTCAAAATCAATCTATATCAATTAATTAAACTCTGAAATAATTTGTTGTAGCTATATGGTTGGGAGGTCCATTTACAATTTCTATTTACAATGGTCGAATTTCGGCCACTGGGCGAAAAAATAATTTATCATATAGTTCACCTCAAATCACTATTGAACATCTTTACAGTTCAATAGTGATTTGGAGATATTAATTACTTAATTAAGTCAGATATTAATTACAGTGAGTCAGATATTAATTACTTATTTAAATATACAGTTAATCACAGTTATATGATTGGAAATAAGTATTTATTCTCTACGCGTTTTCTTACAAATTTTTATCTTTTAAGCTTCTAACAGAAGATCATGGAGACACAAATTTAATAATTGTGTTTATATGTTACCAACTAGTTATATTATTTGTAGGTTGTAGCAACTAGTATATTATACCAGAACGATATTGTCCTAATAAAAAATGTGGTTTACTAGATCGAAAACTATTATTGGTATGTTGCCAAAGACTTGAATATGTATGTAATTAAGCAACGAGTCTAGAAATGCCATTATATTTTGTATATATTTTTGTTGTGTTTGGAAAAATGGCAGTTTTTTTGTAGCAACCATCTTATTTCGCTGAATATTTATAATTTGGATGTCCAGAGCTTTCTTTAACCATAATGCTCCACCATTTTTTTTGGAAAATAATCTGTAAAAAATTTCAAAAAAGGTAAGTGGTAACTATGCTTCTTGAAATCCAGAAAATGAGTGGTCACTGACCACCGGGAGGAAGTTCTAATAAAACGTTGTCCTGACAGCTGACAACGGACATGACAAATCTTTATACAACCAAAAGACTATTTTCGGAGTCAGTTCCTGTTTGCCGCCAAAAGTCCTCCAGCACTACCACAGAACTCAACATGCATTGGCGCATTTGATCACATTATGAGCAGTTCAGTTGAGCCACTTGTTGAGAGTAACACAAAGACACTTCATACTATCCTAGAGTGTTAATGTTTTATTACCGATTGAAGGAAGGAAAAGTGAAGTTGTTTGATTTCTGTTTGTTGGTAAACACAACGAGTTGTGTCTTAGAAGCATTGATCGTGATCCCACTCTTTCGAGACCAATTCTTGGTAGTTTTCAGCGCGTTCTACAATTTCCTGCAAATTTTCCTGACATAATGTCAAAAGAATACAAAAGTTTATAAGAACTGAATCTAAAAAATTATGGTGCAAATTATGAAACTTTTTGTAATCCATACAATTTTAGAGCGATCTAGTTTCGAACCAATGAGAAAATTTTTTAAACTTTAAAAAAGTTTATCATTCTCATCAGGGCTAGCCGACTAGATAAACTCTACCAAAAAATGTCAACGGTAATGTATATAAACCAAAAATTAGGTTACAACTCTAGCGAAGTGTAAAAACAAAAAATTTACATAAACATACATTTAATAAATTCAGGTTTAGTCAATTAATTTCTCTGGTGATCACTGTTTTGTTATACTCTAGACATTCTAGTATTGAATAACAAACTTGTATCGGTGAGAGGAAGATGACTAGTCTTCACTTGTGTCTATTGACACATGATCAACAATTAATTCAGTAAATTATTTGTGATATAACATCACCCCGATGGAAAATCTCCCATCAAGAATAATATAAGAACTGAATCTAAAAAATTATGGTGCAAATTATGAAACTTTTTGTAATCCATACAATTTTAGAGCGATCTAGTTTCGAACCAATGAGAAAATTTTTTAAACTTTAAAAAAGTTTATCATTCTCATCAGGGCTAGCCGACTAGATAAACTCTACCAAAAAATGTCAACGGTAATGTATATAAACCAAAAATTAGGTTACAACTCTAGCGAAGTGTAAAAACAAAAAATTTACATAAACATACATTTAATAAATTCAGGTTTAGTCAATTAATTTCTCTGGTGATCACTGTTTTGTTATACTCTAGACATTCTAGTATTGAATAACAAACTTGTATCGGTGAGAGGAAGATGACTAGTCTTCACTTGTGTCTATTGACACATGATCAACAATTAATTCAGTAAATTATTTGTGATATAACATCACCCCGATGGAAAATCTGCCATCAAGAATAATATAAGAACTGAATCTAAAAAATTATGGTGCAAATTATGAAACTTTTTGTAATCCATACAATTTTAGAGCGATCTAGTTTCGAACCAATGAGAAAATTTTTTAAACTTTAAAAAAGTTTATCATTCTCATCAGGGCTAGCCGACTAGATAAACTCTACCAAAAAATGTCAACGGTAATGTATATAAACCAAAAATTAGGTTACAACTCTAGCGAAGTGTAAAAACAAAAAATTTACATAAACATACATTTAATAAATTCAGGTTTAGTCAATTAATTTCTCTGGTGATCACTGTTTTGTTATACTCTAGACATTCTAGTATTGAATAACAAACTTGTATCGGTGAGAGGAAGATGACTAGTCTTCACTTGTGTCTATTGACACATGATCAACAATTAATTCAGTAAATTATTTGTGATATAACATCACCCCGATGGAAAATCTCCCATCAAGAATAATATAAGAACTGAATCTAAAAAATTATGGTGCAAATTATGAAACTTTTTGTAATCCATACAATTTTAGAGCGATCTAGTTTCGAACCAATGAGAAAATTTTTTAAACTTTAAAAAAGTTTATCATTCTCATCAGGGCTAGCCGACTAGATAAACTCTACCAAAAAATGTCAACGGTAATGTATATAAACCAAAAATTAGGTTACAACTCTAGCGAAGTGTAAAAACAAAAAATTTACATAAACATACATTTAATAAATTCAGGTTTAGTCAATTAATTTCTCTGGTGATCACTGTTTTGTTATACTCTAGACATTCTAGTATTGAATAACAAACTTGTATCGGTGAGAGGAAGATGACTAGTCTTCACTTGTGTCTATTGACACATGATCAACAATTAATTCAGTAAATTATTTGTGATATAACACACACAACCACACACTTTGTGGTGATGTTATATCACAAATAATTTACTGAATTAATTGTTGATCATGTGTCAATAGACACAAGTGAAGACTAGTCATCTTCCTCTCACCGATACAAGTTTGTTATTCAATACTAGAATGTCTAGAGTATAACAAAACAGTGATCACCAGAGAAATTAATTGACTAAACCTGAATTTATTAAATGTATGTTTATGTAAATTTTTTGTTTTTACACTTCGCTAGAGTTGTAACCTAATTTTTGGTTTATATACATTACCGTTGACATTTTTTGGTAGAGTTTATCTAGTCGGCTAGCCCTGATGAGAATGATAAACTTTTTTAAAGTTTAAAAAATTTTCTCATTGGTTCGAAACTAGATCGCTCTAAAATTGTATGGATTACAAAAAGTTTCATAATTTGCACCATAATTTTTTAGATTCAGTTCTTATATTATTCTTGATGGGAGATTTTCCATCGGGGTGATGTTATATCACAAATAATTTACTGAATTAATTGTTAATACAAAAGTTCCTACCAGTTTCAAACGAAAACTAACATTGCTGTGGTTAAGGGTGCTGAGTTTTGTTTCGGTGAACTCAGAAGCTACTAATAATCTTATTAACAAATTATTATTACTCTTATCATTTCAACATATCATGCGTGCTCAGATCTTCAATTTCTTTGTGGAATTTGCTCCTTTGCAATTTAGTGATACAAGCGTTAACCGGTTTCTCATAACTATAACCTCATAAGCACCTAAAAATTTCTTTTCGGATAAAAAAAACATAAACTGCAATTTGTAAAAGTTGTTGGAGTTATTGCACTTCAATCAAAACAAATTTTTTAAATGTCATTCTTTAAATATCAAAATATACATATGTATATTTTTAATAAATCATAAAATTAGCGTCTTTCTAGTGAAACAATATGCTGTTTTTTCAGCGTAATAGTAATACCATAAGCAAGCTTTAAATTTTCATATTTTAATTTCGTTGAAAGCTTAAACTTCAATAAAAAATGCGCGATCATAATTTTCAAAGCATAGTTAGCATATTTGTATCCGACACAATTTCGAGTACCATAGCTAAATGGTATATAGCTTACTGGATGATGTTTAGCAATGTTCTCTGGAAGAAAATTATCAACGTTGAATTTTTTGGGATCTTCTCCCCATTGTTCTTTATTCAAATGCAAATTTATTATTGATACTATAACATCTGTTCCTTTGGGAACTGTACAATTGGCTGAAAAAATAAAATTATTTTAACAAAATTCTTAATATGATGTTTTTCAAATATTACATAACTTCAAATCGGATTTGCAGTTTCTTGCAATAAGTGGTACGGTTGGTAGTAGCCTCATACATTCTTTAATAGCACGATCCAAATACGTCAATTTTGGTATTATATCCATATTGATGTATTCAAAGTTTTCACCCAACACATTTTTCAACTCTGCAACACAGTTCTCTTGAACTTCTTGTTCCATGGCCAACAGAAGTAAAATATTTGAAATTGAAACTGCTAACGTATCAGAACCAGCAAGAAACATGGTTTCAATATGATCTTTTGTAGAATGGTCATCCATATACCCAAGCGCAGTCAAGCGTGTTAGTTTATTTAGCAAATTCTCCGGTTTATTTAGTTGATTTTCATTTGCTTCATTTTCTTTCCCTCTTTCTTCAAAGTCAGCATAATATCTCTCTTTTGACTGGTAAATAAAAGGTGTGATATACGCGTAGTTTTCATTCAATAACTTATGCTCAGTTGAACTTAATTTGAAAAACTGTTTCATTTTATTTACAATCAAATAAAAAGGGAATGTAATAAGCTTTTTGGCGAAAAGTTTAAGAATTCTGTAAATAACCAAAACCGTTACAAAATAAATAACATATACGTATTTGAATTTAGTTACATGTTTGAGTTATCTGCAAGTCTCTGTAAAATTTGTGTTGAAAACTTTATATTATATGATGTTTGTAATAGCATATCTAGTGATCGAACACAAACATATGGTGAAAGATCAAAATCCATCTTATTTGATACTAAATTTAGGTCATCACATAGTTTCATTGAAACATCGTTGAAAATGTTACAAAATGATTTCAGTACTACGTTGTGAAATGATGGCCCTAGTAGCTTTCGATGTGGCTTCCAGACATCCTCTAAAAATGTTTTCAAATTAATTGATAATTTTGTAGAAAAACGAATTTACCTTTAGATTGAATCAATCCATTTGGCACGACAAATAAATCGTAGCTAGCTCCCTTATTTACACATTCAGGTGATGTGAGAACTGTTTGGGTATCTTCTGGGTTGGCAACTATAATCATTAACTTATAGAAAAACCATAGTTTTATAGGTGACAGAACTTCTCCAATATTTTTAACGAGTTTACAAAATATAGCTGTAAGATAATATAGATTACTTTCATGTATTTATGTTACAAAATGATATTATAATTTTCAGTACATTATGAGTAGTAGTAGTTTAAAAATATTAAATAAAATAATAAATAAAATAAATAAAATAAATAAAATAAATAAAATAAATAAAATAAATAAAATAAATAAAATAAATAAAATAAATAAAATAAATAAAATAAATAAAATAAATAAAATAAATAAAATAAATAAAATAAATAAAATAAATAAAATAAATAAAATAAATAAAATAAATAAAATAAATAAAATAAATAAAATAAATAAAATAAATAAAATAAATAAAATAAATAAAATAAATAAAATAAATAAAATAAATAAAATAAATAAAATAAATAAAATAAATAAAATAAATAAAATAAATAAAATAAATAAAATAAATAAAATAAATAAAATAAATAAAATAAATAAAATAAATAAAATAAATAGAATAAATAAAACAAATAAAATAAATAAAATAAATAAAATAAATAAAATAAATAAAATAAATAAAATAAATAAAATAAATAAAGTAAGTAAAATAAATAAAATAAATAAAATAAATAAAATAAATAAAATAAATAAAATAAATAAAATAAATAAAATAAATAAAATAAATAAAATAAATAAAATAAATAAAATAAATAAAATAAATAAAATAAATAAAATAAATAAAATAAATAAAATAAATAAAATAAATAAAATAAATAAAATAAATAAAATAAATAAAATAAATAAAATAAATAAAATAAATAAAATAAATAGAATAAATAAAACAAATAAAATAAATAAAATAAATAAAATAAATAAAATAAATAAAATAAATAAAATAAATAAAATAAATAAAATAAATAAAATAAATAAAATAAATAAAATAAATAAAATAAATAAAATAAATAAAATAAATAAAATAAATAAAATAAATAAAATAAGTAAAATAAATAAAATAAATAAAATAAATAAAATAAATAAAATAAATAAAATAAATAAAATAAATAAAATAAATAAAATAAATAAAATAAATAAAATAAATAAAATAAATAAAATAAATAAAATAAATAAAATAAATAAAATAAATAAAATAAATAAAATAAATAAAATAAATAAAATAAATAAAATAAATAAAATAAATAAAATAAATAAAATAAATAAAATAAATAAAATAAATAGAATAAATAAAACAAATAAAATAAATAAAATAAATAAAATAAATAAAATAAATAAAATAAATAAAATAAATAAAGTAAGTAAAATAAATAAAATAAATAAAATAAATAAAATAAATAAAATAAATAAAATAAATAAAATAAATAAAATAAATAAAATAAATAAAATAAATAAAATAAATAAAATAAATAAAATAAATAAAATAAATAAAATAAATAAAATAAATAAAATAAATAAAATAAATAAAATAAATAAAATAAATAAAATAAATAAAATAAATAAAATAAATAAAATAAATAAAATAAATAAAATAAATAAAATAAATAAAATAAATAAAATAAATAGAATAAATAAAACAAATAAAATAAATAAAATAAATAAAATAAATAAAATAAATAAAATAAATAAAATAAATAAAATAAATAAAATAAATAAAATAAATAAAATAAATAAAATAAATAAAATAAATAAAATAAATAAAATAAATAAAATAAATAAAATAAATAAAATAAGTAAAATAAATAAAATAAATAAAATAAATAAAATAAATAAAATAAATAAAATAAATAAAATAAATAAAATAAATAAAATAAATAAAATAAATAAAATAAATAAAATAAATAAAATAAATAAAATAAATAAAATAAATAAAATAAATAAAATAAATAAAATAAATAAAATAAATAAAATAAATAAAATAAATAAAATAAATAAAATAAATAAAATAAATAAAATAAATAAAATAAATAAAATAAATAAAATAAATAAAATAAATAAAATGAAAAATTATTTACAAACAATTTCACTGTGATTGGGACAACTACACGATAACATTTTCCTAACAACAGAATGAGGTTTATTTAAAATATAAAGTGTTATATCCAATATAACAGTAGTTGAATAAAGATAATAACTATTTCCCTGAAAATAATTTTCTTTGGCCTTATAACATGAATTTTTCATTTTAAAGTTTAAGTATTTGAGATTAATTGAACTAAATTTTATTTTCACATAAATATTTCGTGTGATTGTCTTAACTTCATCGATTTATAATTGTAGAATTGTTGAAGCAATTTCGTAGTTTGATTCATTTCGATTGGAAATAGGACATGTTTTTTTCAGTGCACTAAACCGAATAAGAACGAATCATGGACATTGTGCTGATTCTTTCTACAAGTGGGGCATTTCAGAGTCCCCTCAATGTGACTGCGGAACTCCACAACAAACCATAAAACACATAGCAACTGTGTCCAATTTACGATACAATGGCAACATCGCAGACATCCATTTGGCAACGCCCGATGTAGTAGCATGGATAGACTCACTCGATGTAAACATCTAATGTTAAAATGACTGGCTATGCTCAAATATTTTACTTTTTAACTAAAAGACGCGCAATCAAATTGATTGTAAGCTAATTTAATGTGTTTTCATGTTTTGTTTTAGGTAGATGTCAAAGAAAAATCTACCTATTTTAAGTTTTATTTTTTAATGTGTCATAAAAACCATACGCTAAATAAAATAAAATTACATTCCTGTTGCATGGTTATATTTGCCATTTTACTCTTCCACTGTACATTTTGTGATTCACCGAAGTATTTTTGGTATCATCGAAATTGGTTACGGTAGTAGAACAAGTTTCATTTTTGGGTTGATGGAAGGATTTCGCGATTACTAATCATTTATTTAATATGGATATAGTTCTTTTTATGGTTTTGTAAAAGTACATTATGATGCTAGGACGTAAAGCTAAAGATTTTGGACGGATGTGGAGTTTGCAAATCGAGGCGCTAGCCGAGATTTGCACCCACATTAAGTCCAAAATAGCTTACGTCCGTGCATCAAATACTATTTTTTATTCGCCGCAAGCAAAATGTTTTAAGAAAAGTTGTTTATTCTAAATTAAAATTATAAATTTTCATAAATTTTAAAATAAAAATATGTGGAACAAGTTACCTTTGACAAAATATTTATTGTTTTTTCCAAATTATTGTGTAGCTATGACAACAAATGATAACAACTATTTTAATTGGATAATGAAATTTTGAATTTGAGGGTTGCTTTGATAAAAATTTTATTTTTCATTGAATTTAAACAAATACAAATGCTTTTTACTTTTTTGGACGTAGCCATGACAACAAAATAAATAGTTGAAAAGTGATACTTTACAGCCGCAAATCACAGTAATAAAGTAACACTTAATATGTAGGCGAATAAAAAAATATGTTTGAATGAGAATGAATTTTTACTTAACCACAATTTTAAATTGTGTGAAGTAATGCAATCTACCGTGAAAAAAAACCTTGTATACCCCAAATTTGAGTTTTTCTTTTGTTTTGGACCATCTCTATATAAATAGCCAAAAAAGAGCCATTTTGGTATACGTCTGTGTGTGGGTGGGTGGTTGTGTGAGCTTTCTGCATAGGATCTTGATGGAACTTTGGCAAATGATCCAGGTTCATTTGAAAATGGAAGATCTGGATTCATTTCAAATTTGGACAAAATGGGGGGGGGGGGTCTTCCGAACACCTCTAATTCAAATCTTGAATAACTTCTGATCCCGGACTATGATCTTATTGAAACTTGGTATATAAGGTTTTAGTACTGTTTCCAATATTTCTGCATACCAACTTCCTTGTCACTTCCGGTTAAAAATTTTTTTTTACAGGGGTTTACCCCTACTGTAGCCTACAATTACCGATCGATTTTCATGAAACGTTGAAAAAAGCTATCAAATAACATAAGAAAGATTTTATCAGCTTTTGAAGTACATTGGATAAAGGGTTGGGTGATCCACCATACAACAGGTGGTTTTTTCCACATTGTTTTTATGGTTGTTGGGAGCATAAAATATTCATTCGTGAATGAATTTTGATGACACTTTGGAAAAAGATGCAAAAATGTATGTCAAGGAACTGATTAGTTTTTGAGCGATAGTGAACAAAATGGTGTGGGGTCCCTGGAGCACCTGTTTTTTGAAAGCTTTATAACATCTGTACCTGATAATTGAATTGGATGAAACTTGGTACATGAGTATTTAGTACAGTTCACAATGGTTATGCATGCCAACTTCCGGTTTTTCACTTCCGGAAAAAAAAATGTTTGTACTTTTTGGAAGTTCTTTCAGTGTCTTTATGCACACTACAGTCTACAATATTAAAGTGTGTTCAATTAGTGTGAGAAGATTATTATCATCTTTTGGCACACATTGATCTAAGTGGCGGGGGGTCTACCATGCTGACCTTTCACACTTTGTTTTTTAAGTTTGTTGGGAGCATACAGACTTCATTCATTAATCAATTCTAATGACACTTTGGAAAAAGACGGACATTTAAGTAACAAGGAATTGATAAGTTTTTGGACAAGTTTGGGATTAGTGGTGGGGGTTCTCACGAGCACTTCTTTAATGTGTCACACTTTTTTCAATGTTTGTTGGTAGCACACAGCATTCGTTCGTGAACGAATTTTGATGATACTTTGGAAAAAGATGCAAACATGTATGGCAAGGAACTGATTAATTTTTGAGCGCTATTGAACAAAGTGGTGGGGGGTGTCCCATACACCTGTTTTTTTGAAAGGTCAATAACATCTGTACCTGATAATCGAATTGGGTGAAACTTGGTACATGAGCATTTAGTACGGTTCACAACAGTTCTGCATCCAAACTTCCGGTTTTTCACTTCCGCTAAAACATTTTTTTTGTAAATTTTCAATTTGTTTCAGTGTGCTGTGCTTATGCACACTACAGCCTACAATAATGAAGTGATTATGATGAAAATTATGGAAAAGGGTCCAGTTAGTGTGAGAAAATAGTTATCATCTTTTGGGACAACTTCTGACTTTTCACACTTTGTTTTTAAAGTTTGTTGGGAGCATACAGACTTCATTCATTAATCAATTTTAATGACACTTTGAAAAAAGATGAAGACTTTAATGACAAAGAATTGATTAGTTTTTGGACAGTATTGGGATAAGTTGTGGGGGCCTCCCGTACACCTGTTTATTGTCTCAATGTTTGATGGAAGCACACGTTTTTCGTTCGTTAAGTAATTTTGATGACACTTCGCAAAAAGATGCAAATATGTATGGAAAGGAACTGATTAGATTTTTCAGCGATAGTGAACAAAGTGGTGGGGGGGAGGGGGGGGGGGTTCTCCGAGCATCTGTTATTTTAGAAGCTCAATAGCATCTGTACCTGATAATCGAATTGAATGAAGCTTGGTACATACACATTTAGTACGGTTTACAACAGTTCTGCATCATAACTTTCGGTTTGTCACTTCCGGTTAAATTTTTTTTTTACTTTTTCTCGAACAACAGAATTTATGTTTGTTGGGATCCTACTGCTTGCTTTAATATTTTACTTCGGTCTGATAGACCTAAGTATTACTTTCATGAGCTCAAAGTGAAATTCTTACCCCCACTTTTTTGGCATTTCTCGACGTTTTAGGACCTACTGATTCTAAAAATGCAAAAAAAAAATGTATGTCTGTCTGTAGGCCGGCCGTCCGTCATTACCTACGCTGCAGAAGAAACGGCTGGAGGGATTTCGAAATTTTTTTTTCTCAAAATAGGTATTCACAAGGGACAGGTCCGAAAGGACGCTGTGTTCGATAACTGTACCGGAAGTGTGTCAAAAAATCATTATGTGTGTCAAAAATAGCAAATTTGCATATTTTTGGCTTAAAAAACGTTCATTTTAAGTGATTACGAGAATGAACATTAAATTTGGAGAAATCTTGATGGTCGGGATTGGTATGTGAGATCAAAAATTAGATTATTGCAATGTAAGTTTGTCAAAAAAATGTTGTCAAGTGTGTCAAACGAAAGATTTTTGTTTGTTTTTTTACCTAATTTTTCGGAAAAAAATAAAATTAATTGTTTGTTTGAAATGAAATTTTATTATTATTATTGAGAATTATGGCATTATAAGTTTGTCAAAAAAATGTTGTCAAGTGTGTCAAAAGAAAGATTTTTATTTTTATTTATTTTTTTACCTAATTTTTTGGAAAAAAATAAAATTGTTTGTTTGAAATGAAATTTTATTATTATTATAGAGAATTATGGCATTATAAGTTTGTCAAAAAATAATGACAAGTGTGTCAAAAAATGATTTCATTTATTTTTTTAGCATGGAAATTTTTGAATTTGTTATAGTTTTTGAAATATTTTTGGAATTTTGAAAAAGTTTGTATTTTTGATTTTGTAATAATTTTTGCAATATGTTTAGAATTTCGGCAAAAGTTTGAATTTTTGATTTTGTAAGAATTTTTGGAATATTTTTAGAATTTTGAAAAATTTTAAATATTTAATTTTCTTATAATTTTTTGGAATTTTGAAAAAAGTTTTAATTATTGATTTTGTAATAATTTTTGCAATATTTTTAGAATTTTGGAAAAAGTTTGGATTTTTAAGAATTTTTGAAATATTATTGGAATTTAGAAAAAATTTAAATATTTGATTTTATTCTTATTTTGGAATATTTTTGGAATTTTGAAAAAGTTTGATTTTATTTAATTTAACAATATTTTTGGAATTTTGCTTATAATTTTCCGGCAACGTATTGATGTTTCGTGCTAGTTTTGTAATAAATTTTTAAACAGAGTTTGTCGCTGAATACTTGTACTTTAACAAAGAGTTATGTTTGATATACATCGCTGCCCAAAACTAAAAACCATGTCTTCATAAAAGTATTTTGCCGAAAACTATATCAAAATCCTTAACCCAAACCGAAGTCTTGATATCTCAGAGCTGTGAGATTTCAGCCCCTAAATATTTTATTATTAGAGCTACGACGTCTATAACATTGGCTAGCTTTTAATTAAAGTATTTGATGGATATTAGCTCATTATATATCCAGAACACTATGTTTCCAGAGCTGTGGTGAAGTCAGCCTATGCATCAGCGTCGCAATATTTTTAAGTGTAGGATGATTGCCTAATAATTTCATAAAGTGTAAGGGGTAAGTATGTCAGTATTGGTAGGTAAATTCACTTCGCGTCTTTTAATAGGTTCTTCGCATCCAAGTGTTAGGTCAGAAACAACAAGTTATATTAGGTTGTTATATTTGTAAAGCGATTGAGCTAGAAAGTTTCCAACCTCATGCAAAACTCCTTCCCTATAAACTCATGGTCTTTAGCTGCGATGTATTATCACTGCACAATTTCTGATGATAGTAAGAGCAGTTTCAAACTTTCAATTGAAAACACTTAAATTTAAGATAAACCATGCAACCGACTGTTCCTAACCATCACAATATTAGAAAAGAAATCAGCAAACACAAAAATTATTTTTTAAGTAAATAATTATTATTTCCAGGTGAAGGATGCTAGTGATGGGAATCGTTTTTAAAAATCAATGCTTGGATTTGTAGTAAGTACAAGTCTGACAAATGCGCAATTAACGATCATTGTGGCATCAAAATTAACATTTTTCCATTTAATTATTTTTAAAAGCCAGTTTTTGGTTTATATCTTAAATAAATGCATTACAGAATCAGACGTTATATTATAGGTAAAAGTTATTTAATTAGGAATTAGTGCAAAACATATTAACATTTATAAAGCATCAATTGCGCAATATTTAACACCACACATAATTATTTAAATACTTCGATTGTTCTAGCATTTTGTTTGGAAAAAAGCAAACGTTTTAGTAAAAGCAAAGCATTTTTTAAGAATTAATGTTTCATAATGGATGGATATGATTAATTAATGATTCATAATGCATTTAAGAATTAATGTTTCATTTAATGTTTCATAATGGATGTCTATTTTAATCATTTTTATATTTTCTAATGTTTAAAACTGATTTAATTTTTTTAAATGTGTTTATCTTAATTCTATTGCGGCAATTTAACTGATAATATTAGCATATAGATACTTCGAGAAATTACAAAACGCAACATTTATCGTTTGTTTATTTGCAATCTAAATATGAACTCTCAAAATGTTTGAAAATGTGTGAAAATGTCTTTTGAAGTGGAAAATGCATGTATTTAGGATATTTGCACTCCTGTCTTTCCTACAAAAATTGAAAAACTACTATATTTTTATAACAAATTCCATATAATTCAAAACGATTTTTCTTGGTTTTTACTTTTATATACAGTGTCAGTATATATAAGTATCTCCTATTTTTTATTCATTCAGTTCGCAGTAATAAAACAGAATATTTAAAGAATCATGACTTGAATTTTATTGTTAAAAAAGCATAAATATATTTTTTTTGCGATTTATATGTCAATTTTAGAGCCTAAACCTTGGTGATTGTTGAAATGCTAAACAAATTCTAGTAGTATATATTAATAATGGGCATTAAAAGCCATGTCTCAATGCTTAAATGTTCTTTAGCAATTATGTGTTTGTTGGAAAGGTTCAGAACTTCACACCTTGTGTGCTGGCCTGACGTAAAATGTTTTTGATTAAATTATTTGCAATAACTAGTAACAAGCTTTGCCGTGTTCACTTCAAAAGCTTTAAATCAACATTTAACTCACCTTCTGACCTTCTACCAATAAACAAATGAATACTTCCTATAAAAGGATAATTTTCAAATTCGGCACAATTTTTAATATTTTCAAAAATTTTACGATTTTTTAAACGATAAAACACCCACAATGATAATAACACTACAAATACGTACGCAGTGACCACTAAATACATTTCAAAATATGCTTTTTGTATTAATATTATTCACACCACCCTTATTAATTTTAATTTTAAAGTCTAGCACTTATGGTTGCATAATATTAACTATTCACTAAGTAAACATTTTCGGAACTGATTTTGAGGATTAATTTTATTGCATGAAAATTGATAAAAAATTAATCTTTAATCATTTATGCATTGCTATTGAATATTTTCAACAAAACCAGTTTTTGAATTAACCAAAACTTATTTTACAAACAGAAGTTTCTTTTGAATAGGAAAACACTACTGCAATTATTTTCTTTGTATTAGATGGCATAAAAAAATAATATGTTTATTTATCACTTTAAGTAATCACTTGTCACTCTTATAAAATAGTATATTACATATCTAGAGTTGTAAATAGCATTTTACTTCACGAGCATGGCAAATGCTTTACAACTCGAGATTTGTTATATACTTTTTCTACGACTTTGTTTTAATGCCCAAAACGCATATAATTACTTGAAAAAATGAACTACTTATTATAAATTAAATGCAAATAGTTTACAAATTGTGGTAGGCTTTGAATTATTCTGTGTCAAAATGAATTGAAATATTTAATTTTTAAAAATCAAATTTTTCTTTAAATAATAATTTTTCTTTTTATTAAAAGCGTGCGGTAATGTATATATGAATAGTAGATTGTATTACTAGTGCGAATGCGTTTTCCAAACAAGAGTTAGTTTGCCGCACGACCGCAGGGAGTGCGGCAAACTAACTCTTGTTTGGAAAACGCATTCGCACTAGTAATACACACTATTTTTTCTAACAAGTGCGTAAAATTTATAAATATTTATTTAATTGTTCATTTAATCATTTATTTAACGAAGTTATAAACAAATTTAAGTTTTTTAAATAATTTAAGTGCGCCATCTTCGTTGTAATATTTGTAAATTATTTGAGCTCAAAAATATAAACCTAAGATTCCAACTAAAACAACATATAGTAGCTCAATTTTAGAACTATAGTAAAAAACTTTAGAACTAATCTGTCAAAATTATAAACTTTCAAAAGCTTAAACATAATGGGTTAAGTGAATAAAAATAAGTATTTACTTAAAAGTATTACCTTTTAAGTATAAGGTAATACTTTTAAGTATAAGTATTTACTCACGTTTCTGTGAATAATAGAAACCTTTTACTTAAAAGTATAAACTGGAAAATTTTTAAGGTAATACTTATTAGCATTTACTAATGCTTAAGGTAATACTTATAATAGTTTTATTTGATAATTGAAACGTTTTATCAGAATAACGGATCACAATGAAAGGGTTTTTGAGCTTCTATAGATAAATTTTAAAACCGTTTTTATATTTTTGGTTATGTATTTTGTACAATATAGTACTATGAGGGCAGAATAATAACCCTTACATCACGAATCTGAATGTTTAAAGCAGCAGCGCAAACGAGTGTTGCCGATTTATAGAACCGGAATGTAAGTATATGTACTTAATTCGAATTCACATTAAAGTTTCCGATCAAAATAGAAAAAAAATAGTATAGTGTACAACTCGTATACAGCTCGTACAACTTGTACAGCAACGTTTTGCCAACGAGCAGATATCCATTGAAATAATGTGTTGCGAGTGTTAAAGGCTAAAACATTAGCATCAGCGAGTGAATTTAATTAATAAACGTGTTTATTATTAATCTGTAAGAGTTTCACGATCAAGTTTATACTAAACATTCAAAAAATATCAATTAATTTTCGAATAATATTTAAAATGAAAGATTTATCTTGATTAAAATAGATAAAAATATTGCGACGCTGATGCATAGGCAAACTTCACCATAGCTCTGGCAACAAAACGTTCTGAATATATAGTAAGCTATAATATCCATCAAATACTTAAATTAATGACTAACCAATGTTATAGATTACGCGCAGTTCTAATTATAAAAACATTAAGTGGTATCTTAACTAGAGAAGGTAATTATTCGACTTTTTAGGTATCGAGTCCGGTTATGAAATAGTAAATTTTCAAAATAACCGGTTAACCGACAGGAAAAAAATTAAATCAAAAATATGTTTGTAAATCACAAATAATTTTTTAAAAGAAGTGTTTCTTTATTGATCATAAAACTTCATTTAAAACATACCAAAATAAACAGAAAATAAAAAAGTCCATGATATTCGATAGAAATCTGATATCCGATAGAAATAGGTAGATTTTAGGATCAGACAGTTTTGTGTACACGTAGAATTAGATGTATGTATCAGATTAGTTTAAATAAAAAAAGTTGAACTCTGTGCAGAAGGTGCGCATGGGTGATTCTCCAAAAACCTAACATTTTCAAACCACAAATTCTTTAAAAAAATAAATAAAAATCTAAAAAATTCACACTCACTCTTTATGAGAAACTTAATGGGAAAAACAAAGGAAACATCAAACAATCACTTTAATCATGCTAAGTATCTGAAACTAAGGGGTTAACATTTCGGGCACAGAGAGTGACAGGTGGTGCCAGGAGAGTGACAAAATCAGTTACATCAAGGGCTATAGAAAATTTAACAAGAAAAGAAAAAACATTAACTGAAGTATAAACAAAAAATATGTTTATTGCTTGACAAAACAAAATTGATATTTTACATTAGACAAGAATAAAATAATATTTAAAAATTGTCATTGAAACTACATGAACACTACATGAAAAATCATCACCATTTACTGGGAACACAGTACCTAACCTGGGTATTTGGTAACCTGGGTATTAGAATAAATAAGTCGAGTAATTTGATCAGAAAAGCATTCTAATCTAATAAATTTATTGCCAGAGTTTGACAAATGTCACCCTCCTGGTTGTTAAAAGTCACTCTCTTGGCCAGAAAATGCCAGGAGAGTGATGTTTCAGCCTGCCAGGAGTGTGATATTTTCCTTAATTAAGACCTGCTATACACAGACCTAGAGCCAAATTTTGGATTGAGAGTGTTTACTAGTTGTTCTCATCACTTAATTGCACAAAATAACAGGTATTATTTTTAGAAAATGTTTTATATATAACATAAACGAACGTTGTACAGGAGAATGACAGAAAAAATGTTACATACCTTAGTTTGAAACTTCAAAACTATAACAAGAATACCAGGTGAATTAGATCTTCAAAGTATTGTATGAATCCAACAAAATGGTGGAAATAAACAATGTTGCTATACAGCATGCTAAAAATTTCCCTCTTTTTCCCTAAAATTATTGAAAAATTCCCTAGGCCATGAGAAGGACAAGAAAACCTTGGGGCAAAATATAAAGTGATGTACCTAGATAAGTCAAATGATTTGTGGCGTTTCCACCACCTTGTTTCTTTAACTTTCCACCTCTTTGTTTATTTAACTTTTTCAAAAGCAAGTTGGCAATAGTTTTGATTGATTGAAAAAGTACACTGTTTTTGATTATTATTATTTATGTAGTCTGAGCAAAATCCTTTGGTTCAGAATGAATTGTTTTTAAAATTCATAGAAAGTAAGTTGAGTTTTACTTTGCACAAGAAGTTTAAAAAATAATCGTTTTTCAAATACGCTACAAAAGTTAGTTTTCATTTTTGAAAAAAAAGTGCTGCATTTGCTAAAAATCTAAAAAATTGTTCAAATTTATTTAAAATAGTAATAACTATTATGTAAAATAAAAATTAGTTAATTTGAAAAATATACATTTATTCATAGAATGAATTATATTAAATGAAAATTCCTTAACTAAAATCTTTTCTAAAATCTAAAACTTGTGTTATTATGTTATGTAATAACACTGTGCGACAGCCCAAATCCGCTGGGGTTGTGACTACCGGGAAAAGTTATATCGGTAAAAAAAATGTTATACGTGTCCCGGTGTTTCGCTGCGTCACGTCTAGGAAACGAGATATATCGATTTGAAGTTAGTAAGTATCATATAGGTCATAGGAGAAATTGTCAGGTTTGGGGTTCTTTTTTTGATATAACTTGAGAACGACTAGTCCGATTTTGCTGAAACAAATTTAGAAATTAAGAATTACAATTCCTTTAATCGACTGATATACTATAATTAAAAAGTAACGAAAAAAATAAAAAAATTAAAAATAAATAAATAACAATTAAAAAATACAAAAACAATAAAACAAATAAATAAATGAAATAAAAATAATGAAGTAAAATAAAAAAATAATAAAAATAATAAAAAAAAATATAATAAAAAAATAAAAAATTAAAATAAAAAAATTTAATATATAAATAAAATAAATAATAAATAAATAACGTATAAATAATAAAAAACTAATAAATAAATAATAAATAAACGATAAAAAATAATAATAATTAATAAATAATAATAACAAATAATGAATGATAAATAATAATAATAAATAATAATAATAATAGTAATAAATAATAATACTAAATAATAATAATAATAAATAATAATAATCATAAACAATAATAATAATAAATAATAATAATAATATAATAAAATATAATAACATATAATAAAAATATAAAAATATAAAA
Organism: Diogma glabrata; assembly: GCA_963693315.1. NCBI lineage: Eukaryota > Metazoa > Arthropoda > Insecta > Diptera > Cylindrotomidae > Diogma > Diogma glabrata. The sequence goes on from CAVNZG010001521.1 coordinate 50,088, forward strand.
TAAAATTATACTAAAAATAATAAAATAAAGTAATAAAATTAAATTAAAAAAAAATAAAAAATAGAAAATAATAAATAAAAAAGTAAAAGAAAAAGAAAATTAATTACAAAAAGACACATAGACACATGTTCAAATACATTTAAAACAATAAATTTTGGAGTTTATTCCAGTAAAAATATTTTAAAAAAAAAATTTCTATGAAAAATCAATATTCTTGTCAAAATGAGATACCTTTACTTAATTGTGAATAAAAGCGAAATGCGTTCATCGATTTTCATGATCCATGTCTCGTTTTGTGCACAGATTATTTGACTTTACCTCAAAGTAATAAGACTTGACACTTTTTCTCGTTTTGAATTTTTCATGATTTTTTGAAATACAATTTTTTTATTTTTTATTGAAAAAATTACTTTTTTTCTTCATAAATTTATTTATAACTGCGAAACTGTTGATTGTGTGAAGAAATAGTGTAAGAGTAGATTAAAGGAATTGTAGTTTTAATTTTTCTAAATTTGTTTCAGTAAAATCGGACTAGTCGTTCTCGAGTTATGTCCCCAAAACGTGACTATTTCCCCTATATCAGTTATCAAAACTGATTTGCTACAAACTAGAGTTCCCAAATCCCGTAAAATATATCACTTTTCAAAAATTGACACCAATGGTCTCCGAAGTTTTTTTCAAGGTTTCCCTTTTGATCGTCATTGTTTTTATACTGACGATGTAAATGTTTCTGCTCAAAACTTTACTGAAACCATTCAATTCGGTATTAACAAATTCGTTCCCTTTTCAATAATGAAACCCCAACAAAAATATTTGTTATCGAAAGCAGCCAAATTGGCTCTTAGAAACAAACGTAGATTATTTAATATTTGGATTCATAAAAAGAACTCTGTTAATCGATCCCAATATTTAAAGGCTAATAAAATATCAAACCAGATAATTGAAAACGAAAAAGCAGAGATTGACAGAGCGAAAGCGGCAAAACTTTCGAGTATGTCAATTTCTGACAAAAGTTTTAACAGTGCCATTAATTCTTTAAATTGTGGTACTAAATCTTCTATCCCTCCTATCATTGATGGTGACTCAATCATTACTGACCCTGCAAGAAAAGCTACATTGTTCGCGGAACGTTTTGCTTCAAATTCAACAGTTTTAGAAACTCCTAAAGAAATACCCCAAATCCAGTCTTCAGGAGTTAATATGAAACAATTACATTTCAAACCCAAAATTGTCGAAAAACTTTTAAGGGGGTTAAACAACAACAAAGCTTCTGGTCTGGACAACATTCCCCCTGTTATTCTAAAAACATTTTCAAAAGAACTTGCACCAACCCTCACCAAAATATTTTATAAATCCTATAAATCTGGTATTTATACTTCCTGCTGGAAGTTGGCCAATGTCCAGCCTGTCCCAAAAAAAGGAACGAAATGTGATATTTCAAATTATAGACCAATAGCCTTACTCCCAGTCATGTCTAAAATATACGAGCACTATATTAATTCACACATATCCAAATTTTTGGGAGACAACCATTTGATATCTGACAGCCAATACGGTTTTAGAAACAAAAGATCAACAACCGATCTACTGAACTATGTGGCACATCTTTGGAATAGCATACTTGAGAAAGGTGGTGAAACGTAAGTGATCGCATTAGACATCTCAAAAGCATTTGATCAAATTTGGCATGCCAACTTGATCAACAAGCTCGTTGCGTACGGTTTTCATCCCGCAGTCGTGAATTTGATTCAAAATTTTCTGTCTAACCGATACATCTCGGTATCTATAGATGGCTTTTCTTCTGAGTTCAAATTAATTAACGCTGGTGTACCCCAAGGCTCAGTTTTATCTCCCACTTTATTTTTAATTTATATCAACGAACTGTTGCAAATCACCAGTAACCCAATAAATAGTTTTGCAGATGATAGTACACTGCACAAGTCATTCGTCCCCCTATCTTCAAAGGGTAAAATGCATGAACGAATAAATCCCGTCCGGAGAGACGCTGCCATAAATGTAAACGAGGACCTAAAAAAAGTCGCCGATTGGGGTGACAAAAATTTGGTCAATTTTAATTCCACCAAAACACAGCTATTGATTGTTTCCAGATCAAAGACCGAGTTTCCCAACGATATTTCAATTAATATGTGTGACGACCAAATAGACGAATGTAAAAGCATTCGTTTATTGGGAGTCACAATATCCAATGACTTACTCTGGAACGATCATATAATGGCCATGGCAAAGAGCGCGTCAAGAAAACTCGGCCTCCTCAATAGATGTAAAAAATATTTTACTTCGCATCAATTACTCCACATTTATAAGTCCTATATTCGTCCCTGTATGGAGTATTGTTGTCAAGTTTGGGGCGCTGCATCTGTTACTATCCTGGCTCTTTTGGACTCTGTTCAAAAGCGAGCTATACGAATTGTTGGTGATCGAGATTTAACATTAGGTCTTGATTCCCTGCAACATCGTCGCACTGTTGCTGATCTCGTTGTTTTTTATAAATATCGTCACCAGCAGTGCTCGGGTGAAATCAGGTCCATAATGCCTCAGACATACGTTTTCCCCGTTTTACTCGTCAATCGGTTTGTGCGGGCGGTCGAACTGTCGAGATTACTCACTGTCATAGTAATAGAATGCAAAGAGATTTCTTTGTGCGTACATCGTACACATGGAATACTTTGCCCGAATCAATAGTCTCGAGTGCCTTCAATCCACAAAGATTTAAAAAAAAGCGTCCACCTCTACCTCAAGACTCATGTTGTTGTGGGACCTACGTCTTAAAAGGTATCTATGGGTTGTTGTGACACATTTTGTAATTCCTACTACACAACACTTCTTATTAAAAAAAAAAAAAAAAAAAATATGATACATCCCAGGTAACAATTTCGCCTAAATTTTTTAAATTATTCCAACTTAACTTGAGAAAGCATTGTGTAAGACCATATTATTGAAGCTTTCCCTAAAAAAAGCTTGTAAAAGACTAGATTCACTAAGTTTCTTATATAATTCCTTAAGTAAAGCTTAATTCAATAATAAATATTTAGGGCATATTCAAGCAAATGTTACTCAAGTATAATACCTTTTATAAGGTTTTATTCACATATAACTTCTAAGTTAGTATTCAAGATGTTTTTACTCAAGAATTCTCAAGAAATTCCTTTTTGTATTAATTTTTAAATGTATGTAATCGCCATATTGTGCGCAATTTGCCTGGGAAAATATTATATCAAAACTTCGATTTCATCTAGAGGACTGCATATATTTGCAACAGATTGCAACTGACTTATGAAAAATATTACGTAGAACTTTGGTATTTCTTGCATTAAATTTCTAGATATTACGATGTGTGAATTCATAGAACGTTTATTTAATATGATCATTTAACATTTATTTATTAACCAGCCAAATTGTGCAACTGAACGTAATGCCAACCACAGCATACTATACCCCTTACGAAGCTTGAGTAATACTTTTATTCCTGTCGTAGAAATTGATTTAATGAACGAGTGCATAAGGGTAAACGATGAGGAAGACGTTATAGGGCCTGTGTTTGATTCCTGCCAGGCACGTTTTTATTTATGAATTTTATTTTCCTTTTTTTTATTTTATGTAATAAACTTCGTCCAGAATGGGTTAATTTTATTTACTCATTCATGAATTGAAAGTTAACTCCTTTTTCAATCTTTTACTTGTATTGCAAATCGTATTGCATAAATTAATGTAAATTAAATTTGTTATACAAATGTTTACATTAATTAAAAGGAGTAACCTAATACATTTTGCATAAATTAAATTTGAGTTCGCTAATACAAATGCAAGTATGAATGAAAACAGGTGTGGCCTATTTCAGATGTACGGACTACGTAGTATTGATTTCTAGTGGATTATAGAAGTTTCGATTTATATATTTTTCGATATAAATAAGCAAACAAAAATATCAGATGGTCAGTTTTAATTTTGCAATTAAAAGTGTTTTACAAATATTCGAAAGTATAAGGAATAATCGGAGGTACTTGAGCCTGGGTACTAATAGTGAAAGAATCTGAACTTTGGGAATAGTAAATACATTTTACGATTCCGAATATTATTGATTCAAATTGTGGAAAAGCGGTGAAGTTTATTGTACATAAATTGGAGACCCTGGAATTTATTGTAAGGAAAAACGGAAGCTGCTGTAATTTGTTGAATAATAAAGTTTGGGATTTTGTTAACTAAAGATCTGTCTTTTTACTGTCGTGTTTGTTCAATAATCGAAAAGAACCAACGAAGAGTCGTTACAGTGGTGTCAGAAGTGGGATTATTGAAACAATGGTCAAGACAGTAAATATTAGTGATCTCAGCCAGACCCAGCTGAAGGATGAGTTGAAGAAAAGGAATGCTCCAATCCACGGAACGAAGGCAGAACTTGCATTTCGGCTGCGTAAAGTTTTAGAAGAAGCAGGCCAAAGCACAGAGGTCATAGAGGTAGAGCCGGAGGAAGCTCCCGTCCAGAATGCCCCAGCAATTGATCCGATGATGATGTTGATGAAAGAAATGATGGCACAGCAACAACAACAATTTGCTGATATGATGGCCAAACAAGGAAACAATCTGATGGCCCGACAAGAGAAACTGGCAGCAGAACAAAAAGTAGAGCAACAACAACAACTTGCTGATATGATGGCTCGACAAGAGAAACAGGCAGCAGAACAAAAAGTTCTAGCAGCAGAACAAAAAGTAGAGCAACAACAATTTGCTGATATGATGGCCAAGCAAGGAAACATTCAACAAAAACAATTTGCTGATATGATGGCAAAACAAGAAAGTCTACGTGAAGTAATCGAGTCACGTATATCCAGTGCGGAGGTCAAAATCAACCACATAGAAAGGGAGCTGCGGAAAGTTACCGAAGAACATGAAGAGAAACTACGCAATCTCTCGAGTGAATTACGCCAAGAAATAGCACAAGGAAAGTCAGGTAACACGATCAATCCATCAACTACTTCAGCCCCAGCTAGAGTGAAAACACCCGCATTTGATGGATCTACATCTTATCAGATATTTAAGATGCAATTTGAGATAGCAACAACTGGGGTTGATCACCAGCAAAAAGCAAACGCGCTTATATTGGCATTGAAGGGACCTGCTGCTGAAATTTTGCAGACACTATCAGCGACAGAACGTGATTACAGCAAGATTATGGAGGCCTTAGAAGTAAGATATGGGGAAAGTCATATGCAAGCTCTCCATCGCATGCAGCTCAGAACACGAAAACAAGGGGTCAGCGAAACTTTGCAAGAATTAGAGGCTGACATTGTGAGACTGGTAAATCTGTCATACCCGAACTATAACGCTGAACACCGAGACGAATTGGCAGCTGATACATTTATCAATGCTCTTCGAGATGTACAAATGAGGAATCAGCTTTATCTAAGCGGAAAGAAGCTACCTGCAGAAGTTTTAGCATTGGCCCTGCAAATGGAAGCTGGAAAAAGAGCGTACGGTTCAGATAGAGTACGTCAGATGGAAGGTACTGAAGAACCTCTAAAAGCAGCGCTTGATGAAGTGATCATGCGTGTCAAAAGTCTGGGAGATAAGCCTGAGCGAAATCAACGAAGTAGGTCTAGCAGAGTAAGATGCTGGAATTGTGGGCAGTTAGGGCACATCAGACAAGAATGCAAAACACGAGTAGCAGCAAAAGAAGGAGTAGTTCCAGGCCGGTTGATGAACCTTTCAAACAAGCAAGTGGATGTCAAAAAGGAAGGAGATTGCCGCGTTGAACACCGGAAGAGAAGGATACGTTGTAACGCTGAAGATCTTTCAAGAAGACCCTGTGTTGAGGAGCGCAAGTCATATAGCAGGACTGAGCGAATGGAGGCAAATGTCAAAAAGGAAGGAGATTGCCGCGTTGAACACCGGAAGAGAAGGATACATGGTAACGCTGAAGATCTTTCAAGAAGACCCTGTGTTGAGGAGCGCAAGTCATATAGCAGAACTGAGGGAAATAAGGCAATGACACTGAAGCAAATCAAGTTCCAAACTCCTGACGATTGGTGTGCCGAAGCAATGAAAAGAGAGCAGCTAGAAGATCCAGCTACGGCTCCAGTATTGAAATGGAAAACCGAGGGAAGGCGGCCAGAGTGGAAAGAGGTATCACCTTTAAGTACGGAAGTGAAATGCTACTGGGCGCAATGGGACTCACTATTTATGGACAACGGGATACTTAAAAGAAAATGGGAGTCCGCTGATGGAAAGAAAGTGTTAGAACAACTGGTGTTGCCATCAAGTCGAGTGGAAGAGGTACTGGGAAAGCTGCATGGAAGTATTTCTGGAGGACACCTGGGAGTCAATAAAACCCTGGCTAAAGTAAGGGAGAGGTTTTATTGGGTGAGGTATCGAACAGACGTGGAGCAATGGTGTCGGCGATGCGATACTTGTGCAGCGAGCAAAGGACCAAAAACTAGAACTCGAGGAGAGATGCAACAGTACAATGTGGGTGCCCCAATGGAAAGAATTGCTATAGACATCGCGGGGCCATTTCCGGAAACGACAAAAGGTAACAAATACATCATGGTGGTCATTGATTACTTTACAAAATGGCCGGAAGCTTATGCAATACCGAACCAGGAAGCAGTTACGGTCGCGGAAACATTAGTCAATGAATGGGTTTGCAGATATGGAACACCGCTCGAGTTGCATACCGACCAGGGAAGGAATTTTGAATCTCAACTGATGGAAGAGCTGTGCAGAACACTCGGCATTAGAAACACACGAACTACACCGATGAACCCACAGTCGGATGGCATGGTAGAACGATTCAACCGAACCATGGAAGAACATTTGTCAAAGGTAGTAGAAGCCAACCAAAGAAATTGGGACAAGGATCTTCCGTTATTCTTGATGGCCTATCGTAGCGCAGTGCACGATACGACAAGTGAAACGCCAGCGAATATCATGTTCGGAAGAGAACTTCATCTTCCTAGTGACATCGAGTTTGGCATCCCTGGAGGTCTGGTATCCACGAAAACAGATTATGTGGGACAACTAAGGGAGAAGATGAATAAAATCCATCAGCAGGTTCGAGACCACATTAAGATTGCCAGTGACAAAATGAAAACCAGGTACGACATAAATGCAAATAGTGGCGGTTTTCAAGAAGGAGAATTGGTATGGCTATACAACCCCAGAAGAACTAAGGGAAGATCACCCAAGCTGCAGCCAGATTGGGAAGGCCCTTATAAAATAATCAAACGAATTAATGATGTTATCTACCGCATACAAAAGGGACCCCGTACCAAGATAAAAGTGATACATCTGCAAAGGTTGGCACCGTACCAAGGTAACAGCACCAATGCGATCTCTGATATTGTTCGGGACGAACAAAACTAAATGGAGGGCAATGTAATAAACTTCGTCCAGAATGGGTTAATTTTATTTACTCATTCATGAATTGAAAGTTAACTCCTTTTTCAATCTTTTACTTGTATTGCAAATCGTATTGCATAAATTAATGTAAATTAAATTTGTTATACAAATGTTTACATTAATTAAAAGGAGTAACCTAATACATTTTGCATAAATTAAATTTGAGTTCGCTAATACAAATGCAAGTATGAATGAAAACAGGTGTGGCCTATTTCAGATGTACGGACTACGTAGTATTGATTTCTAGTGGATTATAGAAGTTTCGATTTATTTATTTTTCGATATAAATAAGCAAACAAAAATATCAGATGGTCAGTTTTAATTTTGCAATTAAAAGTGTTTTACAAATATTCGAAAGTATAAGGAATAATCGGAGGTACTTGAGCCTGGGTACTAATAGTGAAAGAATCTGAACTTTGGGAATAGTAAATACATTTTACGATTCCGAATATTATTGATTCAAATTGTGGAAAAGCGGTGAAGTTTATTGTACATAAATTGGAGACCCTGGAATTTATTGTAAGGAAAAACGGAAGCTGCTGTAATTTGTTGAATAATAAAGTTTGGGATTTTGTTAACTAAAGATCTGTCTTTTTACTGTCGTGTTTGTTCAATAATCGAAAAGAACCAACGAAGAGTCGTTACAGTACAATTGAATGGAAACACATGCGTAGATATCGTATCTGAATAAAAAAAATTATTTTCATTTCGAGATTGTCCTCAATCATAACCAATATTATTTTTAACAAAAACCCATATATTCTCATTTTAGGAAACCACTAGCACACTTTTATATGCATTCCTAATCAAAATGTTTGAATAAAAATTACTTCATAGTCGTGGTAGTGGCCGAAACTTAAAATGTGTACAAATAATTTGTTAAACAATAGTGATTAAGTTTCAATTTTCATTATGACAGCTGCTAAATAGAGAAGTGGATAGCGTACGGTCCTGGAGAATCAAAGGTTATGAGTTCGATCCCCGCTACAGGCGTTTGTAAAGATGCGAAATGTGTAAAATAAATTGTAATTTCCAATAAAAGATTAACTCAATAGCAGAAATATTCAAAAAAAGGAGTGTAATGCGCCAATTAACCAAAATAACTAAAGGAAACAATCACCATTTTTTTTTTCAGTGGCATCGCTTCTTGAATAGGCACTGAGTAATACTCTTGAGTAAAGATTTACTCATGCACTTTATTCAAGTAACATTTTGACAGTATTTGAATAAGCCTTGAATAACAACTTATGTACCACTTTATTCAAACACTTATATAAAACATGTATAAAGCATTAAATATGTCTTCTTGAATAAAGAATATTTTTTCATACGCCTTTTCTCCTTGAGTAAAGCTTGTATAAAACTTTTCTCATGCATAGTTCAAGAATTTTAAATTTCCCCTTCCATTTTAAATTCCTCTTTTAAAGCTTTACTCAATGATTACCTAGGTTAAATTGTTACTTGGGATACTAACTTCAAATCGATATATCTCGATTCCTAGACGTGACCCAGTAAAACGCTGGGACACGTATAACTTTTTTTTTACCGATATAACTTTTCCCGGTAGTCAGAACCACAGCGGATCACTGACCCCTACCATTTGTCGCACAGTGTTATCATTCGCACATCAAATCAGCACCATAAATATAAATTGGAATTTTGAGAGGATTATAATATAGCGAGAATGACTAGCTATTATTTAGGACACGAGCAAATATATATAGCGAGAACTTAATAACAAGCTATAGATTAAATGGATTTAAAAAATATTAATTTACACCTTTAAGTATATAGTTAAGTTGACTAATACTAATTTAATTTGTGAAATGTTGATGTGAAATTTTAAAATAAATTAAGAAGTTTAAGAAAAAGTTTCGGACAGGCCAGGAAAGTGACTTGCCGGACATTTTAAAATTTTCATAGGAAAAACTAAATGAGTAATATTTTTTAAATGCATAGGAATACATAGGAGAAATTCTTTCATAAAATTTAAAAAAAAAACAAGTATCAAGCCATTTTTGTGCTATTCTACTCGGACATGATATTGTTAGGTTTTTGGAGAATCACCCGCATATGGCTAATTCTTTTATAATCCGAACAGACAAAATCTGACCGACCCATTTTTGATTTGGCTGAAATTTTTTTTATCGAAAAAAAAGATATACGTGTACATACAAATGAGTTTTACTGTTACAAATAAGTTAATTTTCCCAGTGCCGGACGACAAAAATTTATAAAATTTGTTATCGTCTCGCGCTCGATAAATTAGTTCATTTCTAACAGTAAAACTGTTTTCTCCACTAATTAAATATACGTTTCTTATTGAAAATTAAACGTAGAATACGATGATTACATTAAACACTCTTTATTTTTTTTAGATAGTTACTAAAAACTGATTTTAAAATTTTATTTGTTTATAACAATAGGAATTTGTTAATAATTTTTATAATTAACAATTTTTTTTTTAAATTGCATTTCTATTCTTTAAAATAAAACACACAAAAAGTGTCTATCTTTACCAGAACCGAAGTTATAAATCTTTGAAAACGAGTCTTCAAGCCAAAAATCACAAAATTCTCGAAATTCAGAACCGCTCTATTTCCCCTAAAAAACAAAAAAAAAAAACAAAAAATCCGCAAACAAGTATATCGTAATGTTCATATAGAACCCCTAAAAAAATTTTCAGCTGAATTAAGTATGTCTTAGTCACATTTTGTCCTAATCTGTTCGGTATGTAAAAGAACGACCTATATATGGAATTTTTTGTCGTCCCGCGCTCGATAAATTAATTTATTTCTAACAGTAAATATCATTTCTCCATTAAAAAAATTAATTTTTTTAAAGGAAATTGAATGATGAATACGATGATTATATTAAAAACTAATTCCATGGGTGGAGCAATAGTTAAAATTTAATTTTAACATTTTATTTGTTTATAACAATAGGAATTTGTTAATAACTTTAGTTGAAAATATTTATTTTAAAAAAATTCCATTTTTTAACTTTCAAATAAAGAAAATAAAAACCTTCTATCTTCTATAAAACCGAAGTTATGACTTTTTGAAAATAAGTCTTCAAGCCGAAAATCACGAAATTCTCGAAATTTGGAACAGCTCTATTTTCTAAAAAAAAAAAAAAAAAAATCCTCGAGCACGTATATCTTTTTTTCGATAAAAAACCTATAAAAAAATTTTCAGCCAAATCAAAAATGGGTCGGTCAGAAAGGTGTTCGGTTTATAAAAGAATTACCCATATATGAAGTGAAATTTTTTAACGTTTAAACAGTTAAATTTATATTCTATTTAAACATTTTGATAAAGGTTAAAATTAAGTGTATAAAGACATACGATACAATTCTGTTTAAATTCATACTATTTTCAACGTGGTTGTTTGTATTTTATTCGCATAGATACTGAATTATATTATGTTTACATTCAATTCAGAAGGTTGTTCTCTAAAATCTACAAATTAACAACTACATTAATCTATATTTTTAACAAATTAACAAAACTGATCACTTAAGCCGCTTTTTCAGTTGCAGCAGTGTGTGCGTTCCTTCGTTCTTTCATTAAAGCCGCTTTTTCAGTTGCAGCAGTGTGTGCGTTCCTTCGTTCTTTCATTAAACGATTTCTTCTCTTCGATTTTTTAGTTGATGAAAAATTTGCAGCATGATTTTATCGCCATCTACAATTATTGTCATAGAATTCTGAATTCAGAATGAACATTTGAACAAGACATATTCAAAAAAATTTATGAAGTATTTTTCTTTGTTAAGGTTGAATTTTCACATAGCTTTTGTTGAAATATTATATTATTCTACAAAATTTGTAAATAAATGTTAATAATAAATACGTAAATAAATATTAATTTATTAACAATTCTATCTCGTAAATAATTTTTTTATGTTTCGATATTTTCTCTTTTTAAATTACGATATTTTTGTCTCATTCTTTTTTTTTGTTCAGAGAAAAAGTTAAAGTTAAACCAACTCTGATGAAAAAACTGCAGCAGAAAAAATTATCATATTTAAGGAATCTGATTGGTTTAAAAAAACTGAATGAAAGAACGGACACACTGCAGCAACTGAAAAAGCGGCTTCAATGCGACGAATAATAGTTTTCCAAAAAATCCTATAAAAGTCATAAAGGAAGTAAATAGAGTTATAACTACCATGCGTACTCATATATTTATAGTAGTTTTTTTTACCAGCGAATACGAAAATTGGTCGTTGTGTGCATCATCTACTCAGTGTCTCAGATTAAAATATTAAAAAAATATTGCGACGCTGATGCATAGGCTGACTTCACCATAACTCTAGAAACATAGTGTCCTGGATATATAATGAGCTAATATCCATCAAACAATTTAATTAAAAGCTAACCAATGTTGTAGATTTCACGTCGTTCTAATTATAAAAAAATTAAAGAGAGCAGTAGTATCCCAACAAAAAAAAATTCTGTTGTACGAGAAAATTTAAAAAATTTTTTACCGGAAGTGACAAACCGGAAGTTGGGATGCAGAACTGTTGTGAACCGTACTACATGTGTATGTACCAAGTTTCATCCAATTCGATTATCAGATACAGATGTAATTAAGCTTCCAAAAAAACAGGAGCTCGGCAGACCCTACCACTTTGTTCACTATCGCTAAAAAACTAATCAGTTGCTTGCCATACATTTTTGCATCTTCTGCCAAAGTGTCATCAAAATTCATTAACGGACGAATGTTGTATGCTCCCAACAAACATAAACAACCACCTGTTGTACGGTGGACCCCCCAACCATTTATCCAATGTACTCCAAAAGCTGATAAAATCTTTCTCATGTTTCTTGAAAGCTGTTACCAACGTTTCATGACAATCGATCGGTAATTGTAGGCTACAGTAGGAATAAGCACCCGAAAAAAAACTTTTTAACAGGAAGTGACAAACCGGAAGTTGGTATGCAGAAATATTGGAAACAGTACGAAAACCTTATATACCAAGTTTCCATAAGATCAAAAGCCGGGATTAGAAGTTATTCAAGAATTAAACTTTAAGGTGTTCGGGACACCCCCGCCATTCTGTCGAAATTTGAAATGAAGCCAGTTCAAGTAAAATACCAAATGAAGCCAGTTCAAGTGAACCTGTCTGATGCAAAGAAAAAAGGTTAGAAATAACTTGAATAACAAAGGTCAAATAATAAGGTGTAGCGTTTAAATTCTTGTTATTTCTAATGTCTTTTGCTTGCCTTGCATCCGTATCTGTCTGTCCCCGTCTTCATCATATACCTCAGTGTTACTATTTGGAACATCTATTTCTTCTTCAATATCATACACATCATTCAAATGCTTGCCAATGTTGTGTAGAACAGCACAACAAACAACAAATTTCGGAACCTTATTTAAATTTAATCGAATTCGATTACCCAAAATAGGAAACCTTTTTTTTATTTGGCCGAAATATCTTTCTATTATCACCCTCTCTTTGGCATGAATTCGGTTGAAATTTAATTCTTCTCGACTGGTGGAGTTCTCATACGGGGTTATTAACCACGGTGCTATTCCATATCCACCGTCCTCCAGTAAACATGCCTTACCTTTGAATCATGAAGTTGATCGACACACTTCTCTAAGTTTCCATATTCTACTATCATGGGTACTTCCTGGCTATTGGACGTCGATACCAGTAAATATTTCATCCGAATTACAAGTTGCTTGTTTATTTAAGCTAGGGTATCCTTTTCTGTTTACAAAGCTATCACATTGTTGAGATTTCATTATTTCCACATTGGTACAATCCAATGCACCAATTACGGAATTTCAAAACGCTGTTGCCATTTTGTTGCAGCTTCTTCTATTTCTGCTATTGTATTAGGAAACTTAATCCATTCAGGTGATTTTTCATAAATCCGGTCAGCTACAAATGAAATTGTCTTACAAACTGTAGTTCGATTTACTCCGGTGTCGTCAGCAACACCATTTTGGTATCCAGGATCACTTAAATAGCGCCTAAAAATTACCATTTCTTCAAAAGAACTTATTTTCCACCTCTTTTTGCGTTATTTTCACCCTAAAAATAATCGGCCATAAACTGTACACTTTTGGTATTAAATCGCAAAAGTTGTTTATTTCAGGCTGAATCTATTTCTCGGTGCTCTAAATAAAATTTTCTTTTTTGAAGATTAATAAAAGCAGTCATTTTGTTGCGAAAAGTAAACAATAATAAAATTCAAGTTTCGTTATATGCTACCTTAAAAAAAATAAGCATTCACTTAAAAAGTAAAAGTATTTGCTTTTTTTATTCACATATCTTTAAGTATTTACTAGAAAATTTATAAGTTTTTACTTAATTTACAAGCATTTGCTTATTCTTTAAGTATTTACTTTTTATCAAGTAAATGCTAAAATTTTATTCACTTGATCATAAGTAAATACTTAAAAAACAACAAGTTAAAGCATTTACTTTTTTTTATTCACTTATTGTTTTTTCTTACAATTCAAATGATGCAATGTGTTTAAGTTGTTTTTACTATATAATAAGTTATTTAAATTCTTATTTTGATATTTTAGTGCTATAAAAATATTAAATATAGATAGATATATGGATAGATTTAACTACAAATCTCACATGCAGGCGGCGATACGGTCCAGGCATACAAAATATTTTCTAGTCATGTGTGGCGAAAAGTAGTTTTTCCTTGTATTCTATTCTAGTACAAAATTGAATATTTTGTACGCATGTGTTACAAAAAATCCATTACCGCACGCTTTATTTTACTTACCGCACGCTATTTGAAATAATCAATTTACATGTCATGGATAGTGTGATGCAATTTATAACTTACTGTGATAGGAGTAGAAAAAGAATTTTAATCAAATTCACTAGTTGTGGAATGAATACAATTACAATGGAAGACATATGCATGGAAAGCATATATTCTTTAGTAGTCGTGGATAACGTAGTTTCCGTTAATGTATTTAGTTTGGTTGGTTTGATAATTTTTTTTCTACTTAAATTTTTTACACAATAATACAAGTCTTAATTCAGTTTTCAAATTCCAATACCTACGTAATGCAATAAAAAATGGAAGTGTCAAACATTTTATTGATGAAATTCCTGCAACGTCTGTCAATTACCAAAAGATTTGGCATGAAATCTACTTACATTACGAAAATAATTCGCGTACTAAAACAACTCATATGCGCGAAATTTATTATATCGATTCCATTTGTGGAGAAAACGCCACGGAGCTCAAGATCTTCATTGACAAGTTTAATAAACATTACAATGCACTTCAACGATTGCAGATCCTTTTCGAACATTGGGATTTATATTTGGTCTTCCATATTATGGAAAAAGTAGATAAGGTTTCTCGGAAGGAATTAGAAATAAAAAAGCCTGTGGATAAACTTTACACAGTTAAGCAAGTATTAGAGATTTTGTCTTCTAGAGTTGGATGCTATAGCAAGTGCGCCATCTAGTGAATCATTACAAAAACCAACATCTAGTAAACAACCACAGGTTACTGGAAATCGTAATAAATCAAGCTTTGTGACTCATGCATCGGAACCCGTACATCCTGTGATTCTCTGGTTTTATTGTAAGGCTCAACACAACATACAAATGTAAACAATTTGAGGCTTTATCGTGGGATCAACGTAATGATTGGTTAATGAAGGGGAAATTATGTCGCCAATGTTTGGGGCAACATGATATATCTCGTTGTCATTCTTTGGGGTGTCGTGTGTGTAAAAAGTCACAGCACACGCTTTTTCATTTCTCAAAATTTAATGCACCCAGTAATTTACGACAAATTAAGTCAACAAATAACATTGGTGATACATCAGTTCCTAATTCTAACATCCAAACACAGTCTATTAATACTGAAAATAACTCGGTTAAGTCTAATACTAGCTTTATATCATCCGCGAATGAGATTAGTGCTGAAATTATTAGTATTCCTCAAAACCAAATTGTCTCTACAAAATGTGTGGAGGGAAACCCAATACAACCTTCTAATGTACAAATATTATTATCAACTGCCATCGTTTACGCAGAAAACTCCAACGGCTTCCTTGTGGGCCTCTTGTTGATCAAGGCTCTATGTCTAATTTTGTTACAGAGTCCATGTGTCAAAAACTAAGAGCAGCAAAAATATCGACTTTTGTACCCATAACTGGATTGAGGGAAAGGGAGTAAATGTTAATAACTACGCTAATTTCACTATGCAGTTAAGGGTTTTGGAATTTGGAACAACTTCTGATTTTCTTATTTCGCCAAAAATAACTTCAATGCTCCCAATGCATCCAATTCAATTTGATGCCAGTATTATTCCAAATGCAGTTCAGTTGGCTGATCCAACATTTTATTTGCCACATAAAATTGATCTTCGATCGGGAGCTGATATATTTAATCAAATTATTTGTGGTGATAAACTTGTATTGTCAGACAATCTGCCCCCGTTAATAAATTCGTCTCTCGGGTACCTTATTTGTGGAAGGATACGAGAACCTCGTTTAAATTTATCAGTCTCCTTACATTGTTGCTCACAATTAAACAAACAAGTCGAACGTTTCTTTCGAGCTGAAGAAATTAGTTTTTCTAATAGTTATTCAATTGAGGAGAAAGCATGTGAGGCGCATTACTCGCAACATGTTAGAAGAGATTCGTCAGGGCGATTTACTGTTGCACTTCCTACAAAACAAAATATTTCAGAACTCGGAGATTCCTATCAATCAGCAATTAAACAATTTATGAATTTGAAAAAGAAATTATTAAAAAATTCAGAACTCAAACTTTATTATGATGAGTTCATGAATGAGTATGAGGATTTAAAACATATGGAACTTAGTCAGCACAACATGTCGGATCATTCGTACTTCCTACCGCAGCACACTGTTTTTAAAGATCAAAGTTTGACTACCAAAGTTCGTGTCGTATTCAATGCATCAGCCAAGACGTCTTCGGGTATTTCGTTGAATGATGCATTGATGACGGGTCCTACGATTCAAGACGACGTGTTCACAATGCTAATTCGCTTTCGCACATTCTCTGTGGCACTCGTGGCGGACATCGCTAAGATGTACCGTCAGGTGCTGGTACCCGAGTCAGACTGAGCTCTTCAACAAATAATTTGGCGAAGTAGTCCGAATGAACCACTATCAACTTATAAGTTAAATACCGTAACTTATGGTACGACGAGTGCGCCGTTTGTGGCCATTCATACTTTAAAACAATTAGTGCTCGACGAATGTATCAATTACCCTGAAGCTTCGAAAATTCTAATGGGTCATTTTTACGTAGATGATCTCGTTTGAGGGGCCGATAGTATTAAGAAAGCTTCGTGTCTTAAACAGGAACTAGTCGAACTATTATCAAAAGGTGGTTTCGAACTAAGAAAATGGGCATCAAATATGTTAGATTTATGCTGTTCCGAAGTTCAGAACTCACAAACTGTCAGTGTTTTAGGTATGAAATGGAATGTCTGGGATGATGCATTTTTCCTATCACCAATAAATATTATTTCGACATCTAATTGTATCACAAAACGGTGTGTGTTATCAAACTTATCGCAAATGTTTGACCCTATGGGTCTATGTGCGCTTGTTATCTTCACTGGTAAACTAATTGTGCAGGAATCATGGAAAACGAATAGGTTGGATTGGGATTCTGAATTACCTCAATCATTATTAGAAAGATGGGAATCCTTTATAAACCAAATCAATTTACTATCAACAATTCGGATTCCACGATGTGTTGTTCCCGTTAATCGTTCACTCGAACTCCATGGCTTCGGAGACGCCTCCGAAAAAGGTTATGGTTGCTGTGTATACATAAGAAGTTTATCAGATGAAGGTAACAGCTGTAATTTACTTTGTGCCAAGTCGAGAGTTACACCCTCTAAAAAGTATACGATTCCTCGCTTGGAATTTTGTGCAGCATTGCTCTTGGCAGAAATGATCGATAAAATTCGAAAATCTTTAGAATTTAAGTTCGATCGGGTTATACTATGGTCAGACTCGGAAATAACTCTATTTCGTATTTACGCATCACTATCGCTCAAAAACTAATCAGTTTCTTGTCATACATTTTTGCATCTTTTTCCAAAATGTCGTCAAAATTCATTCCCGAACGAAAGTTTTATGCTCCCAACAAACATAAAAAACATTGTGGAAAAAATCACCTGTTGTATGGTGGACCCCCCAACCCTTTATCCAATGTACTGCAAAAGCTAATAAAATCTTTTTCATGTTACTTGAAAGCTTTCACCAACGTTTCATGAAAATCGATCGGTAATTGTAAGCAACAGTAGGGATAAACACCTGAAAAAAAAACTTTTTAACCGAAACTGTCAAACAGGAAATTGGTATGCAGAAATATTGGAAACAACATTAAAACTTTATATACCAAGTTTCCATAAGATCATATGTCGGAATTAGAAGTTATTGAAGATTTAAACAACGTAGAGGTGTTCGGGAGACCTCCCGCCATTTTGTCCAAATTTAAAATGAATTCATATCTTCCATTTTCAAGTGAACCTGGATCATTTGCCAAAGTTTCATGAAGATCCTATGCAGAAAGGTCTTGACTATATTGCATTTTTATACTGATGTATACGAGGAGCTGACCAATAATCTCCCATCCGCCAATTAGCTGATCACTTTTTTTTCAATTGTTATGGTGTAGGGGGAAGTGGGGATGGTATAAACAGTTTGTACTTAAAGCTCAATAACTTTAAAACCATAAAACATTTTTACTTAAAAACTGTTTCATTGTAAAATTTCATATCTTTACTACATAAAACTATTTTTTGTAATTACGTAACTAAGCATTAAGTATAAAATTTTG
Organism: Diogma glabrata; assembly: GCA_963693315.1. NCBI lineage: Eukaryota > Metazoa > Arthropoda > Insecta > Diptera > Cylindrotomidae > Diogma > Diogma glabrata. Next base: position 68,329 of record CAVNZG010001521.1, read on the forward strand.
AATTTCAAAAAATTTATGTTTCTCGTTTAAAGTATCCCCACTGGTGGGGCACTTATAAACAATGAGCATTTTTGTATGGGGCACATATAAACACCCAAAAAACACCACAATAAAATTCATGAAGTACCTTTTTTAAAATTTTTTATTATTTATTGTGCTTCAAACAATATATATAAGAATATAACATATATATTTCTTTAAAAAAAAACAATATTTTTCGATTGTTGTAAAACCTCAATAAATTCAGGTAGAAAATTATAAAGAAAAAAGCAAAAATTCAATCTCATCGTATGTTTAGGTTTTGCAAATCAATATCAAAAGTGAAACGGGAAACCACACGTATACCATATAACCATACCATACTTCACATATAAACGCGTTTATACTATCAAAATTTTTTTTGTTTATATGTGCCGCACGTGGCGATTTTAGGGTTATGTTTTGAAAAAATATTCCAAGATCTAAAATTTGGCTAAAACAAAGAAATATTATGTTTCTTGAATATTTCAGCTATCAAAACATGTTGGAATATTTTTAAACATATGACGGTAAAAAAAGTTATTCGAGTTTTACAAAAAAAAAAAATATTTACTTTTGGGTTGCCAAAACATCTATTCACCAATAACTTTTGAACAAGACTGACTTCAGCTGTCGAATTCTCCTGGTGTGTGTAATCGATCGAAGCGACATCTGTGATATTTTTGCCGAATTTTTTGATTGATGTTTTGTGAGGGAAATTAAAACTGTTTACAGTTGCCCCATGTTTATACTATCCCCACTTCCCCCTAAACGTGAAGCGGCATCAAATTACTTTTGGAATTCGATTTTTTTAACAGTTTAAAACCCCCCCACAACCACAGCAAGTCTGACGGCTGACTCTTATTTTCTACATCACAAATAATTAATCTATCTATAAAAATTAAATTCAATCGGCATCAAATCACTAACCAAAATGCAACGCTGCCTCCCGGTCTATATAATTTGCATCGTTTAACGTTGCAAATATTATAACACCAAACTAAGGTAAATAAACTAATTAAAGATACGTGAATTATGAAATACAATAATTAAAGTGTCGATATTAAGTTTATTAACCTTGCTGTGTATATTGATTGAATTTTCTTTGATTTGGTAATTTGAAAACAAATCAAGTTACAAATAAATTTTATAATTTTAACTAATTGACGAAAACTTCAAAAACTTTGGACGGAAAGAATGAAAATTTAGAGTTGTCCGAAAGTCGAGGGATGAATTTTGAAGTGGATGATCCGCTTAAATTCCATTTTTCAAGTTTTGTTGGGTTTAAGCTAAGTTCGGTTTGGGATATATCTTTAGAATTTTGAAAAAAGCTTCAATTTTTGATTTTGTAAGAATTTTTGGAATATTTTTAGAATTTTGAAAAATTTTAAATTTTTGATTTTATTATAATTTTTATAATTTTGGAAAAAGTTTCAATTTTAGAATTTTTGAAAAAAGTTTTGTTCTTTGATTTTGTAATAATTTTTGAAATATTTTTAGAATTTTGTTTGAAAAAAGATTAAATTTTTGATATTATTTAATTTTTACAATATTTTTGGAATTTTGAAAGAAATTTGAATTTGTCATTTTGAAATATTTTCTCGAAACGCTAAATGGAGGAAAAACCCCTTTTCTGATTGTATAATCTTTTTACTAAATTATGTTAATTTCTGATCTGTTTTAATTTTCCGTCAACTTATTGATGTTTCGTGTTAGTTTTGTAATACATATCTAAACAGATTGATTGATTGATTGATTGATTGGACTGTAGGACCAAGCACTAGGCGAGACTCCCGGATTACGGCCGGGCCACTTCCTACAGTCGTTTTACATATAACAATAGGTAAGGATAGGTAGGTAATTGTAAGTTAGGAGTGAACGACCCGGTTACAGACACCTGGCAAATCGTATCTAGCTACTACTGTTACGAGACAATCACAAGGACAATCACTTATACATATAATCTGCAATCGCCAATCAGCAATCCCGTATCTAAAATTTCTCGCCTGCAATCTCCAGTCGGAAACCTGTTATTCATGTAATTTATTAGTATAATAGGATGATGACTAAATTGTAGTCCTCTGCACTCTCCAATCTGAATTCATGTTATTATATTTATGGTTAAAATTATTTATGGTTATTTATGGTTAAAAACATTTATATTATGTACATATATATAAAAAAACAAAAAACCCATTTGAAAATTGAGTGAATTTCATATAAAAAGTATTGGGATTGAATTGGATAAAATAATATATTTCACTTGATGTTTTTATTTGAAATGTATTTATTTAAATTTTATAAAACATTATTTTATATAATATAATCAACGCAAGAATGTTTTGAATTTTTCTTGAAACACAAGAATTAATTTAACAAAAACAATTAACCCTGCTCGTTGATATCGTTCAAAAATCTTATTGGATTTTATGGATAATGTTTGGATAAATAGAAAGAGATAAATCTATCACATAAAATTATGTCAACAAATGAAATTTTAAACTGAATTTGAAATAAAAACTAAATTTCGCTAGTTAAAGCTCTAAGTAGGTTTAAATTTTACACAAAATCGAATAGCACAATAACACCTTTATTTAGTTTTCTAGTAAAAATCAGAGTTAATAAATTTTACATTTAGGGAAGATTACATCTTGGTCGCCCACATCTTTCCATTTTTGAAAGCAATCTTACCTTAGAGTTTAATTATTAAAACCAACACTTTAAAACTATTACATTAGATATAAAACTGATTATTACAATTAATGTTTTCACTACATTTAGTTATACTTATATATTTATCATTTAAGAGATTAATTTAGTTTAAAATTCACACTGTCACTTATAACAAGTGTTGATAAGACGATCATTCACCATTGTCATATATATATACTCATATATACACGTGCACATACATACACATACACACATATATACACGTACATACACACATATATACACATGTACACACATATATATACATATATACATACATATACACATACATATACACATACATACATACATATATACACACATACACACATATACGCAAACATACATATACATATACATACATACATACATACATACATACACATACACACATACATACATATATACACACCTATATATATATATTTATATATATATATATATATATATATATATATATATATATATATATATATATATATATATATATATATATATATATATATATATATATATATATATATATATATATATATATATATATATATATATATATATATATATATATATATATATATATATATATATATATATATATATATATCTATATACATACATATATACATATATACACACATACACACATATACACACATACACACATACCCACATGTATACATACATATACATATACATATATACATACACATACACATACACATGCACATACACATACACATACACATACACATACACATACACATACACATACACATACACATACACATACACATACACATACACATACACATACACATACACATACACATACACATACACATACACATACACATACACATACACATACACATACACATACACATACATACACATACATACACATACATACTCATACATACACATACATACACATACATACACATGCATACACATACATACATATACACACATACATACACATATATACGCACATACATGTATACATATATATATTACATATATTTATTAACAGCAAACATGCATATTAAGAAGTTTTCACCTTATGTCCAACATACTAATTTATGTGGTATTGTTATATAATTTTGATCAACTTGTATTATTCCTGTATATTCTTCCCCTAATGTTTGTAAATTGTTCAAAGATGAAAATCCATGATAAGAAAACTCAGAAAGAAATCGACATAAATGATTATAACGTATCCAATTTCTATTGCCAGTTATACGTAATAAATCTGAAAAGTTATTTGATAATTGTTGTGATATTGATACATCTTTTTGCGCTGTACGGATAATTTCAGCTTGGCCAGCATTCGCATGAAACAAACTCCTATTTAAAATTTGTGTTACCTCGATCTTGAATATTCTAGATATATAACAAAATTTCTATTAACTCGTTTTCTTCTGCAATCAACTGTAGAGGTGTCTAAAGCTGTAAAAGAATGTTATATTTAAAGAAAATTGTGTTGTACTATTGCCGATTGTTGAGAATCGATAAAATCGTGATACGAAAGTCGTTCAAAATTTTCGGTAAATTTATCTAAATTACGGCAAAATAATTTTATTTTTTACCAAAATCTCTACTTTCACCAAAAATCTTAACATATGTCAACTAATATAACTGTTTTATGTCACATCACTAAGGCAATTTTAAGGTTTATAAGCTAAGAAGGGAGAAAACAAAATGGGTCGGGAAAAACAACCTTCAACAGACGGAAAATTAAATGTTATAAATTCAATTCAATGTAATGTTACAGAATACAGGAACTTTATTCTGACGTGTGTTTCCTCATTCCTACATGCATAACGAAGAAACTATCGATCAATTCAGAGTGTGTATTAGATTAGAATTGAAGCATAGCAATACGATTACCATCGGTAAGACGGTGTTCAGCAGGGTAAAGTTGGTTTATAACTAAAACAAATTCCAATTGGTTCGAGTAAACGATCTTTGTCTAGACCTACTGTTCGGATGAGGAGAATGGCTGACGAATGTCTGAATTTCATTATACTTTGCGGTAAAGAATATCGATTAGTTTTTGGACGATATTGAACAAAGATTCGGAGAGTACCGAAAATCATTTATTTGAAACCTTAATAAATATACAAGTTATGATAAGCAAATTTGTAGAAATAGCTATGTAAGTTTTCGGGGCCGGAACAATTTTGCTTTCCAACCTTCTGACTTATCTCTTCCGGTTAAACAAATTGTTTCACACCTGAATCGAAGCAACTATCGAAAAAACAACCAATACATCATAAAATTCATCGACCTAGTATCAAAAACATTCTCGAAAATCATCTTTAACCGTTTCTTGTTGTTTTAAATTTTAGGAATTCGATATGATGAGTGCATATTTGGTGGTATAAAAATAATATCTGCCGACATCCTGTATCAGTTGTCAAATATATCAGCCGTACTTTTTAATGATAATTAAAATGCAGTTTAGCGGTCAATGATATGCTAAAAGACAGAACTGATCAAATTTTGTATTTCAAAATTAAAATCTGAGATGTTGACGTACTCAGTAATTCAATTTAAGAGGAATAATTTTATTTTGCCTTAACGTAAACCTTTCTCCACATCGCAGTTTAATAGCAGAGCACGGCACTATTTTTATTTGATAACTCAATGACACACTTCAATTTCTAGATTTAATTCTAACCACATTAACAGATGATGAGAGAGGTTTAATCCGGAGAGCCGATAAGCTTTTGGGATGTTCGTACATTTTTGTTTTACCGCTAGGCACTAAGTTTTAATGTTGGATTATGTTGATGGACTATTTATAGCAAAATCCAGAACCAGAAGCAACAATCATTTGCTCAATCTCCAGCAGCACTTCTTCATACTAAATTTTTATAGCTCTTCTAGTTTGAATGTAATTAGGCTTGTATTTTGAATTTACGCTGATAGTGGAATAGGATTGTCCCTTCACTATATTTCTACTAATTTTTGGCTGCATTCCCGTTCACAAATGCGGGAAACGAAAACCAGAAAAATGCAACTGCTGTTTTTCGCTTTTGTTTTTTTTTTTTAATTGCAGCTTTTTCAGGAATCAAATAACTAAAAGTTTGTCCCTAGATGAAGATTTATATGCCTATAAATTTGGATGATCGATAGATATTGGCAGAGTGGTGAGTGGTTTTTCAAGCTCCTGCTTGTTCAAAATTTCAATAACTTCATGTCCTGAATAATTGTTTTGATGAAACTCGGTACACAAATTTTTGCTAACTGTTAAAGAAGATCTACATCCCAACTTCCGGTTTCCCACTTCCGTGATCCAACTGCTTTGTTTTTTTTTTTTTTTTTTTTAACAACAAAAGTTTGTCCATAGCATATTTGATACAAGATCTGGACCTGAACGATAAAGGTGGAGTCGAGCGTTTCCATGATATGTTAAGTTGCGTTGAGTTGTAATTCAAATAAGTTAGAAATAATAATAACGATAGTTTATTTCCATTATGTTATTTGATTTATAATATTTTTGAAATTTCATAATATTTTGGTTAAAAGAAAAATGTATCTAAGTGATTTCACGGTAAATTTTGCTTGTCGTTTTTGTTTTGTTTCTCGACGACAAATATTTCATTGGTATATCGTCACATTACTGTTTACAGGAATGTATAGCACGAATCCATTTTATATTAGAACTATTTGAAGTGGGAAATGAATAAATGTCAAATTGGTTTCTTGTTTGTACACCATACAGTACACCATATAAAGGTTTCATAACGGGATTTAATCTCGATTAAGGGGTACTAGCGATTTCTTTTAATATATATTTTAATATATATTAAGTATATACGGGGGCGTGAAACAAAGTGTGAGTCAATTAAATTACTGGCTATTTATTTTCAAATGTAATAATCAAAAGAATAGCACGTTTTGCTATTAACAATGAACGTTGAATCGAGTGTGAATTTACGAACAAATTAATCTTGAGGATGGTGAGTGAATGTGTGGTGGTAAAGCGTGGTAAAAATCTACCTATTATCGCGCAAGTTAGGTGTTGTGTGGAAATTGAGACAGCTGATTGAAACGTATTTGTATGGGCACGGCGCCTTAATATAAAACGCGGATAACAGAGCTAGTCTCTTTATCCTGATATCTCTGTCAAGGAAAGCGGCAAAATAATATTGAATGGACCTTGAACTGGATCTATGTGGTTTTGTGTACATTCCTTGCTTGTTAACAAACAAACGTAAGGTCACCTGAATGTAGATGATATTTTCACATTATTTCCAGTAGGTAACAAACTTAACTTGTCTCGTAAAATGGGAAAGATGTGAGTGAAATTAGTCAGCAATTCCGATTTAAATAAGGATTTGCAGTCACTCAGTTCCTAGCTCTCTTCTAGATACTGGAAATGTTACATGGTGACAATGTTGCCCGTGCTTATTACTCGTAAATCTTAACACGAAGTAATGAACATAGCATTGGATAAAAGTGTGTGTAGTTAATTCTTATTAACAGAAAGGTTCTACCAGTTATCACTAAGCCGTTTCCACCATTACCCATGAGGTAGGCTTCAATGCGTTTTTAGATGAGGATTCCCCGATCGCGAATCAGGCCTAGTCCTCGGGTTGAAATGGAATTGAAATGTATAACCAATAACCTTGGGGGAGTGAAATAAAGTAGGAAATGCAAGTAAATGGACGGGTGAGGTGGTGTTAATAAATGCAACTAAAATACAAACAGACGTGACATGGAGGAAAATAAAGAAGATAACTGTGGAATGTCAAATGCTGTAATAGCATAGCTATCACAACCATTAGCCATGGATATTCTATTAAATGAAATCAATAATTTAAATTAATAAATTATTGTTAAATTGAATCACCAAACAATCTTTTTAGTAAGTATATTTATTTATGACGCGTTTCGAATATTAAATATTCATCATCGGTACAAAAAATATGACTAAATCTAAATAAAAACAAATATTCATTCTTTAAATTTTGATTGAAAAAATGGCATACTAACATTTTATGAATTAAATAGTTTAAAATAATTTTCATACGTATAAAATTTACTTGTTTTTTAAAAAATATGACATACTGATCAAAATACTATGAATAAAATATAAATGAATTGAATTTTTAGAATGAAAATTTACAAAATCGAATTATACAAAATATTTGAATTAAATAATAATTGGTCGTTTAAAATTAAATTTGGAGATTTTTTGAATGCCTTATAAATTTCAAACTCTTCAAGAGAATCCATTAAAAATCCTTTACTACATATATGCAATGGTTCTAAATTTTGTTCAAAACTGGTGTAGTTATGGTTATTATCATTTAGATGATTTGCGAAAATGGACTTTAAATTTTGTTTATTTTTGTTCATTGGAATATGTTCTTTAAATCTCTCAATGAAACTTCTTCCTGTTTTTCCAATATAAAATTTTCCACAAGTATCACACTTGATTTTATAAATTCCAGAACATGATCTTAAATTGAATTTAGATTTTGGTTTTAAGATTTTGTATAAATTATTTTTTGTTCTAAAAGATATCGAGTAATTATGTTTTTTGAAATGATTTCTTAATATGTTAGGTAATAAGTTAGTATATTCCATTGAAATATATTTGATGTTGTTATTATTATTATTTGAATTTTTTAACTTATTTAAACATTTAGATAATAACTTATCAATAAATTTTGAATCATAACCATTATCTGAAGCGATAAATTTTATTGTATTCAATTCATCTTGAAAATTTGAAATATTTAGTGGTATATTTAGAAGGCGATAAATGAGTGAATTGTATGCTGCTGCTTTTTGTGAATTTGGATGATGTGACGAATTATTTATTGTTATACTGGTAGTAGTTGGTTTTCGAAAAATTTTATATTCAAATTGATTATTAATTTTTGAAATAGTTATATCTAAAAAATTTATTGAATTATTTTCTTCAATTTCAAGGGTAAATTTTATATTTGGGTGAATACTATTCATGTAATTATTAAAATTTTGTATTTGTCGACATGTTCCATTAAACAAAATGAAGGTATCATCCACATATCTTGAATAAGATATTAATAAATTTTGTTGAATATTTAAATTTGAAAATATGAATTTGTTCTCAAAACTATTTAAGAAAATTTCAGCAAGTAATCCACTTAAAGGAGAACCCATTGCAAGACCCTTATCTTGAATGAAAAACTTATCATCAAAGGTAAAATAATTTTGTTTCAAAATAATTCGAATTAAGTTGATTAGATCTTTAATTTTTAAAATATCTAAAGTGCCAGTGTTGATTAAGTTTTCTTCTAAAATATTTACAGTTTCATTAATAGGTATATTAGTATACATATTTGTTATGTCTAACGAAAACATCTTGTATTGAGATAATAATTTGATCTTATTAATTTTCTCAATTAAGCTCAAATTATTTTTAACCGATTGGTTATTCATTAATATAATATTATTATTAATAATTTTGACTAAAAATTTTGCTACTTTGTAAGAAGGTGCTGTTTTATAATTAATAAGAGGTCTGATGGGAACATTTGGCTTATGAATTTTTGGCAAACCTTGAAATTCTGGAGCTCTTGCATGAATTTGTTTCAAATTAATTCGTGTGTGTTGATCAAATAAATTTGTAGATAAATTTATAATATTATTAATAATTTTTACATATGATTTAGTTGGATCTTTTGGTAAAATTTGTATATCATTATTATTTATAAATTCATATGTTTTTTCTAAATATTCTTGTTTAAATATTAAAACTACAGTGTTACCTTTGTCACATTGTGTAATTAAGGCATTATGGTTAATTAGTTTGGTTTTAATACTATTAATGGCTTTTAATTCACTTTGATAAAAACTTTTTAGAAAAACATTATAATTACCATTTACCATTAAATTGTTAAATTTTCTGGTTATAATACTTCTTGCTTCATTACGAATTTCTGGAGTAGGCAAAATTTTGATTGCTGTTTCAGCATTAATAATTTCTGAAGTCAAATTATGGTTGTTAAATTGAGGTAGATTATATTTTAGACCTTTGGATAATAAACTATTTTCTGAATCATTTAGAATAATATCTGTATAATTTATAATTTTTTCAAAAAATACGTGTTTGTTTACTATTTCAACTAGAACATGTTGTAGTTCAAAAAGTTTTTGAATCTTAGAATTTTGAATTAGAACTATTTTACTGATAATATTTGTAATTTGTTCATTAATATTTTCTAAAATATCATCTATTAAAGCGGGATGTATTGAATTTAACATTTCCAAATGTATTTTATATAATAATTTATTCAATAAAACTTTTTTAGAATAAAGAAATTTAATTTCATTTCGAATCCACATTTTTTGTGCAGCTAAACATACTTTAATGGCTGTTTTTGATTTATTTTTTATTATAATTCTGGCATAATTTGGAATGATATCTAAACTTAAACATTTTTTGTTGAACAAGATGTTTTTATTTGTTTTTATTAACTTAATTTTCACATTTTTGTATTTATAGACCAATAGTGCTTGGTTAGCTTCAATAGACATGTTTCAAATAAATTTTTATTTATTGTAAAAAATTAAATAAATAAAAAGGTATTTTGTTTGATCTCCAAGTTGTTGTATATTAAATGAAATCAATAATTTAAATTAATAAATTATTGTTAAATTGAATCACCAAACAATCTTTTTAGTAAGTATATTTATTTATGACGCGTTTCGAATATTAAATATTCATCATCGGTACAAAAAATATGACTAAATCTAAATAAAAACAAATATTCATTCTTTAAATTTTGATTGAAAAAATGGCATACTAACATTTTATGAATTAAATAGTTTAAAATAATTTTCATACGTATAAAATTTACTTGTTTTTTAAAAAATATGACATACTGATCAAAATACTATGAATAAAATATAAATGAATTGAATTTTTAGAATGAAAATTTACAAAATCGAATTATACAAAATATTTGAATTAAATAATAATTGGTCGTTTAAAATTAAATTTGGAGATTTTTTGAATGCCTTATATTCTATTGCTGTATATTCACACCTTCAGCATCATCCTCATCTAAGTATTCGCTGGAATCGGACTCGTCGGTTAAATAAATCTCATTGGCAGCTCGTCGTAATTCAAGGCGATCAGGCAATAGCGCTTCCCATTCGGAAATTGACCGGTGATAATATCCTAAATCTTGACGGAGTGATTCATTCCAGGTATAACATGGTCGCCCAATTTTTTTTCGAACCGGCACAATAGTCCAGTGCGGCATTTAGAATATGAGATGAATTTCTTCGACGTATATGTCCCCAAAAATTTATTCGCAACACCTTAATTCGTTTGGTTATAGTTTTCCCATTTAATATTTCCTTTATTTTACGAGCAGCAGGTTTCTGGGTGCTGAACTCTGTTATTTTCCTTAAGATAAATAGCTCATATTTCCTCAAGCGATGACGATTAGCATAGGTAAGAGCTGAAGTCTTTAACCCATACGTTATTAAAGGAAATACCACAGTGTTGTACATCTGAATAACGATGGCAAACGGAATTCTGTTTCGTCGAACATAGCTCTGTAATTGCCTTGAAATACCTAATGACTGGTGACAACGGGTTCGGATGGTATTAGGTCGATTCAAAGTTGAAGATAAATACGTACCTAAATATCGCATTATCTCAACACGCTTAAAAGTTATGCCGGCTAGGGTAAGATTTGGAGGAGGATTGAATGTGGGATCTGGATCTCGAACAAGCATAGTACATTTCTGGAGATTTATTCCTAAACCAACTTCCTTTAACAAATCAACTAAATCCTTCAATACCGGTTGTAGAGAAACAGGATTTCGGGTGACTAAAATGATGTCATCAGCATATGCGAGAATAAGGGGCAATTGTAACTTTTCACGCTGCTCTAACTTTAACCATAGACAAATAATAATATAAGACAAATGAAGTAGAACAAAAAATTGGGAATGTTTTTCTATTTTACTTTTGGATATTAACTATCTAGTGACACCTGTACTCAAGTAGATGATTCCTAATATTTAAAATTAGGGTTATATGAGTATAAAGTTTAACGTTTTTATTTTTTTGGTTTCTATTTATTCTTATATCTTTATGATTATTATTGTTTTTATAAATGTATTTGTGTAGAACGTTTATAAAAAAACCATTGTTTTTAACCATATTTTTTTTTGGAAAGGACAAATCAGATTTTTTGTTGATTGAAAAACGATTTAAATTTTGTATTGTTTTACGTTTTGTTATGTTCGTAGTCGTGTGAAGCGATTTGAATGAAATTTAAATTCTTTAGTTTTTGAAGAAAATTTTTTGTTTGCATTTTATTTTGGGAAGCAATTAAATTCTGATAAAGATTTTGTTTTTTTATCCAAAAATTAGAGAAAATTTAGTAAAATATTTATTTATGATTTTTGTGAATGAAAAGTTCGAATTATTTTGAAAAATTTTCGGATCAAATTAGATTTAAATAATATCAATTATTGATACAAGTAGCACAACGGAAATATTTTGAGTTTAGTTTTTAATTGTTTTTATAGTTTTTTTATAATACAAAAAATGACAATTTTTGAAAAATCAGTTGGAAGCACTAGCAATCTCAGTAATTGGGGATCCTGTTTTAGTTGCAACGCTATATAGATGGTTAACTTAGCCAGCAAGACGCGGTGCGCTAAAATCATTTTACAGGACTAACTATTCTAAGCGAATTAAATAAGCAAGAACTTTATGAAGTCCTCGATGATTGGTTATACCGCCGTTACTCGGTGGTCAGAGTCCTCGTCCTGTCCTGGTCCTCGTCAGTTAACCAGCAGGGTGCATGGCAGGCAGGTGAGGATGGCGTTTGAGCTAGCTTGTAGATAGCTCCTTGCACCCCATTGGGTTTTGGGTTAGAATAGGTTCTGGTTTTGGATAAGATTGGTAAGGAAAATGTTTTGACTCGGGTTTGTTAGTAAAAAAAACAGGAAATTAATTAGAAAGTAGTCACTATAAACATTTGTAGAGATTTATATATTTAAATTTAAATAATAATTCTCTACTTATCCTTACAAACATAAACGATCACATATTTAACTCGAGACAGGAAATAACTGAACATTGAACAAAAACCCAACCATATTCCAAAAGTAAACGTCACAAAGGAATAGCGAACCAATAAATTAATAAGTAATTTATTCGAACAATGAAATTTTGATTGTTTAAGGGGGGGATAAGGTTTTAAAGACGAAAAAAATGTATATTTTTGTGATATATTTGCGGCGACATGAGTAATATAATTTTATTAAATTTAATTACATATTATTGCACAACTTTTGAAGTATGTCAGAAAAAATTTTCAATGAAAAATAATGATAAATAAACCGGTGACTTTGAATCTCCAGAGGCGCCTTGAAAAAAAGTGGTTTTGCGGTGAACATTATAACTCGTTACCGGATCTCTGAATCAACAAAATTGATATCCATTTTAAAGTTGATGTATTTCTCGAGGTAATCAGGAAGAGTTTCTTTTTTATTTTTTGCAGCACTTGGAAGTTGGAAGTGAAAAACGTGATTTTAGCTCAAAAATCGCGGTTAATTTGTTATTAAAAAATAGGAAAAAAATGAAAAAAAAAACTTCCTGATTACCTGTTGATTTATGTGAAAAAGTAATGTTCAAAATTTTCAAATTTTTTTTGCGAATTAATAATATCAACATGTGTTTCTTAGATCCTATAATTAAATGAAATTGCTAATTTTATAAATAATTGCTAAATTAAATCGAAAAGTTATAAATAAATATTTATTGTTATATTGCAAAATATTTAATTTGTTTAAAATTAATTTAATCAAAGGAACAATAAAAACTGTAACGTAACATGAATTTGTCAAAAAAATGTTGTCGAAAGTGTCAAAAGAAAGATTTTTATTATTTTTTCCCAATTTTTTGGGAAAAAATAATATTAATTTTATTTGTTTGAAATGAATTTTTATTATTATTATTGAGAATTATGGCATTATAGGTTTGTCAAAAAAATGTTGTCAAGTGTTTCAAAAGAAAGATTTTTATTTATTTTTTAACCCAATTTTTTGGAAAAAAATTAAATTAATTATTTGTTTGAATTTTATTATTATTGAGAGTTAGGCCATTATCAGTTTGTCAAAAAAATGTTGAAAGCTTTTTATTTCGTTTTTTACCCAACTTTTGGAAAAAAATAAAGTTTGTCTATATAAGTTTGTCAAAAAAATAATGTCAAGTGTGCCAAAAAATAATTTCATTTATTTTTTTAGCCATGTTTTTGGAAAACAAAAATTTAGCTGGTTTTATGACGTAAATGTTATTGAAAATGAAATTGGACATGGAAATTTTTGAATTTGTTATAGTTTTTGAAATATTTTTAGAATTTTGAAAAAAGTTTGTATTTTTGATTTTGTAATAATTTTTGCAATATTTTTAGAATTTTGGAAAAGATTGAATTTTTAGGAATTTTTGGAATATTATTGGAATTTAGAAAAAGTTTAAATATTTGATTTTATTCTAATTTTTGGAATATTTTTGGAATTTTGAAAAAAAGTTTGATTTTATTTAATTTTTGCAATATTTTTGGAATTTTGAAAGAAATATGAATTTGGGATTTTGTAATATTTTCTCGCAACGCTAAATGGAGAGGTTTTTGAGTAGATTGCTGAGTGTATCATCTTTTCACTAAATTATGTTAATTTATGATCTGTTATAATTTTCCGGCATCGTATTGATGTTTCGTGTTAATTTGGTAATAAATTTCTAAACAGAGATAAAAAAATACTTGTACTTTAACAAAGAGCTATGTTTGATATACATCGCTGCCCAAAACTAAAAACCATGTCCTCATAAAAGTTTTTTGCTGAAAACTATATCAAAATCCTTAACCTAGACCGAAGTCTTGATATCTCAGAGCTGTGAGATTTCAGTCCCTCCATATTTTTCTATTTAAAATGAAAAAAACCTAATTTACAAACATAAAATAAATACCTTAACGGACAAATTCATTGATATTACATTGTTACAGTTACATTTTCAAGTAAAATTATCTTTAGGCGTTGCCCAACCCTCCCATTTCAGTTATAATTTCTCAATTGTTAATGATATTTAAATCCATATTTCCCATTGCTTATGTAAAAGGTTCATTGATCCAAGTTAATAGCTTATGTAAAAGGTCCATTGGCCCAAGACCATTGCTTATGTAAAAATATAATTACATAAGTATATAAGCCTAAAAACTAATATCAGGAAAGACAAACAAAAACCGGCAAAATATTATTATCTACTATTTGTTTATATTGGCAGGAAAACCCCAAAATAACTGATGATTAATGTTTGACGACCCATTCATTTCTGAACTTTAATTTAAAAATTTTATAAAAATTTGAATTTGATTATACCTGTTATTTTTAAATTTTTCTGTATTTTTACTGGTATCGCAACCAAACTTTTTTCCAGAGTCTATTATTTGTTTATATTTTTCGTGACAACTAAGTTTAATTACGAGAGTTTTAATTAAACATATTATAAAAAGTTTAATGTTCAACTTTCATTGAACAAAAATCGATTTTCAAAATTTCATTGTTCGAATAAATTATTTATTAATGTATTGGTTCGCTGCTCCTTTGTGACGTTTACTTTTGGAATATGGTTGGGTTTTTGTTCAATGTTCAGTTATTTCCTGTCTCGAGTTAAATATGTGATCGTTTATGTTTGTAAGGATAAGTAGAGAATTATTATTTAAATTTAAATATATAAATCTCTACAAATGTTTATTTATAGTGACTACTTTCTAATTGAATCGGTCATTTCAAAAACCTCATAAGTCACTCAATTAGAATTTTTCAGAAATCAATCAAAACTGTTTCATACAAAAACAAATGAGTTTTAAAGGACTTTTTTATGTTTAATTTAGTATTTGAGTGGTAAAAAATAAAAATAGCGAATAACCTTTACAATTTATTAATAGAAATAATGAAAAAAACCTGAAAAACAGTTCTTGACTTATGTTGTTTTAGCGAGAAATAGGGTTAGTGATATAAAATTTAACCAAAAAAATCGTAGTAATCATATTTTTTATTGCTTATTCTTATTCTTATCTTTATGGTACATAGTCATATTCTCCAACATTCTTAATTATGAGTTAATTCATATATAATAGTATACGTATATAATTCATATATAATTCATATATAATACGAATCCTCGAAAAGAGGACGAGTGTCATGGATCAGTACTGCGGTTCCTCTCGTCCTACGCAGGAATGCAGGAATGCTATCACTATCGACATTCGTGGTTTTTACCCAGAATAAGCATCTACCTTTAAGGAGCCATTTTCTGCAAAAAAAGCATGTTGGAAAAAAATGTGACTTAAGAGGTTTTTGAAATGACCGATTCAATTAGTTTCCTGTTTTTTTACTAACAAACCCGAGTCAAAACATTTTCCTTACCAATCTTATCCAAAACCAGAATCTATTCTAATCCAAAACCCCATGGGGTGCAAGGAGCTATCTACCAGCTAGCTCAAACGCCATCCTCACCTGCCTGCCATGCACCCTGCTGGTTAACTGACGAGGCTCTGACCACCGAGTAACGGCGGTATAACCAATCATCGAGGACTTCATAAAGTTCTTGCTTAGCGTTGCAACTAAAACAGGATCCCCAATTACTGAGATTTGCTAGTGCTTCCAACTGATTTTTCAAAAATTGTCATTTTTTGTATTATAAAAAAACTATAAAAACAATTGTATCAATAATTGATATTATTTAAATCTAATTTGATCCGAAAATTTTTCAAAATAATTCGAACTTTTCATTCACAAAAATCATAAATAAATATTTTACTAAATTTTCTCTAATTTTTTGATAAAAAAACAAAATCTTTATCAGAATTTAATTGCTTCCCAAAATAAAATGCAAACAAAAAATTTTCTTCAAAAACTAAAGAATTTAAATTTCATTCAAATCGCTTCACACGACTACGAACATAACAAAACGTAAAACAATACAAAATTTAAATCGTTTTTCAATCAACAAAAAATCTGATTTGTCCTTTCCAAAAAAAATATGGTTAAAAACAATGGTTTTTTTATAAACGTTCTACACAAATACATTTATAAAAACAATAATAATCATAAAGATATAAGAATAAATAGAAACCAAAAAAATAAAAACGTAAGACTTTATACTCATATAACCCTAATTTTAAATATTAGGAATCATCTACTTGAGTACAGGTGTCACTAGATAGTTAATATCCAAAAGTAAAATAGAAAAACATTCCCAATTTTTTGTTCTACTTCATTTGTCTTATATTATTATTTGTCTATGCTTTAACTCAGGAAACAAATCAGTTAAGGTAACTAAAACCTCATTAAGTATAAAGTTGAAAATACGTGGAGAAAGAGGACAGCCTTGTTTAACCCCCTTGTTTTTTCTAATCCTATTGGTACAAACATTGAACCACTTAACGGTAGCAAGCTCCCAAAAACAAGTCTTAATTATGCGGTTAACCAAATAATGCGGCGCATGATATTGCAGACATTCAGAGACTACATTTAAGTCGACAGTGTCGAATGCTTTGGATAAATCTATAGAAAAAACATAAACTTGATTACCAGCTCGCCATTCTTCTTCAAGAATACGACGTATGGTAAACATATGATCTTCAGTGGATCGGTTGGCCAGAAAAGCTGCCTGATATGAAGGGGGTAATCTTAAATGATCATCTAATCGATCCAACAATATCTTCGAATAAATTTTGTACCCAGTGTTACACAACGTAATTCTACGGTAATCGTTAACACTTCTTGGGTTCTTTATCTTGGGTATAGGAACCTGCATAGTCTCTAGCCAATCAGAGGGAGGATTATTACATACCCAAATATTCTCAAACACCTCTTGGATACCTTGAATCACGTTATCGGAGGCACATTTAAATAACTCAATAGGAATCCCATCGCTTCCTGGAGCAGTGCCTGACCGAATGAACTTAATGATCTCCTTAATCTCCGCATTTCTAGGAGGTGGACCTAACGGACAATAATAATTTTCAATAACGAGAGCTGGCCAATCACCTTCGGATCTACGTAATTCTTGAAACCACGAGGAAATGGGAATATAACGGGCGGAAGCTGAATGGGTCTCCCTTTTATGATGTTTAAAAAAGTTAAAAGTTTTGCGAATCCGATCAGAGGGCTTATAATTGGATAAATTATTAAAAAATTCCTCACATTCGGATCTCCGATGTTCACTATACACCGCCCGCAGGGACTGCCTTGCATTCTTGAATCGAGCTAAAGCAATTGGGTCCTGAGGATGTTTATTCTTATAATGTCGGGCGCTTTTGAATTTAGCTAAGGCAAGCCGCTGGTTACGGGTTAAAGGAGATCTCTTAGATAAGACTTGTTGAGCTGCGATCTTAATACAATCAACTATTAATTTCCAATGATCTTGACCTCCCTCTCTCTGGACAATGTCTTCATAAACTGACGCTAGTACCTTTTGATACTCTACTTTAACACTGTCATCCTGCAGAAGCAGGAGATTTATATTCTTAAAGGAATAGGTGGATGGACTTATTGTGGTCCTGGGGGTAAATGAAGAATGACATAATGAAGTTGCGGCAGTTATTCTCCGTGGAGAGCAAATAATTGAAATAAGACAATGATCGCTTATTTCATGACAAAACGGTTTTAAGTTAAATGACTTAACGTAAATTAAATGTCTTCTTTGGCGAGTCAAAATATGATCAACTTGAGAGCGAGTATATCCATCAGTCCAGGTGTAATAACGTTTTTGCCTTCGGCCACTTGTGCTTTGAACATAAAGTTGGGCTGACCTTGCAAGAAGCCCTAAGGCAAACCCATTTTCATTGGAATCACGATGATATAAATTTGGGCCGACTGTATTACAATCTAACATATCGTTATAACCAAGATGAGCATTAAAATCACCCAATAATACAATGTCGCGAGACTTTGGACAACGGTCAATTATTGTATACAAAGTTTGAAATATTTTGGAGGAAAGATGTCGATTAGACGATGAAGTTTGGGGGGAACATAAACGGATACAAAGAGAACATCTCCCAAATTTCCCAAGGTCGCTAACATAGTGATTACAGAACCATAATAATGTTTAACTCGTTTGGCTTGCAAAGAAGAATTCCGACGAATTAAAATGCCTACACCTCGTCTATTGGTATTACTACCATTAGAAAGATACCAGGTATAATTCTCTGTTAAGCAAACACCGGAACACATATTGATTTCCTGAACGCTACATATGTCCACACTATTCTTACACAAAATGGAATCGATCCTATCACGTTTTTGAGAATTATTGAGACCACGAATATTCCATGCGCCGAAACAATACGTGGTGGTCCTTATAGGATTAGGAGAAGGAGTGAATTGGGTAGATCAATAAGAGTATATGGATTTGTTGCGGGGAGTATGGTACGGTTTACAGGGCCGGTGATGCTCTGAAAACCGGATTGCTGTGGATTCAAACCTAATGAAGAGGCCTGAATGGGTGTTGATACTAAACTATCATAATGATTAACTGAATACAATAAATTGATTTCAGACACCCAATTTCCTGTTTTTGGGACAAAGATTATTGGATGCTGAGAATTAGACATGTATATAGTAATTTTTATATTTCTCAAATTAGAAAAGGCAGATAGACATTCAGCTCCTCCCCAAAAACCATCTTGCCGCAAATCGGATAAATATTTCGTCACTAGGCTGTTCTCAGACAGGGACAGGTCTGATGGATAAATGGACCGACAAGAATCTAACAGTGTTGGAAAATAACCAGAAAGATTGCTTTTAATATGCTCAACCATTTCCAGGCGCATTTCCGAAATAGAAACCGATAGCTGGGGTTCTTTTAATGTCAACTGATGACGAATGGCATTAAAAAGGCAATTGCCATCACGGGGTATCTTACACACTTCCATAACTAGACAAAATGGACCGAAAATAAATTAGGAGCGTACAACTAAATAAAGCGTTTCAGCGTTATCATCTCCAAATTTAACTTATGTGCAAACACGATCACTCAAAACACAATAACTTCAAATAAAAATGCACTATTAATTCACCAAAAATTAATTAAAAATATTATAACAGTATTAATGAATCGGCTTATTATTATATTACTTACTATTACTTATTGTATTACTATTAATTACTAGTACTTATACTATTACTATTACTTATTATTATATTACTTACTATTACTATTAGTAACAAAGTAAAGTAGTAATATGTATTTAGTTTTGTTTTCTTGAATATTTTAACTGCTAGGTAAATTATTTACCAATCCTAATTTTTGTCGTGTAAAATGTTTATCTGTGTAAGGATGTATGTTGGAATTTTCAGTATGCGAATAATATTATTTTCATAAGTACATATTCCTAAAAAATCGACATCCGTCTATCTTGCGCAATACAAATAAATGATCCAAGGCAGACGAAAGAATACTTTACAACAAATCTCATCTTATTGATTAAGTTTTTTTTAATTAAGTTGGGTAAACCTTAATCTGATTTTCTTGGCTAAAATTTAAAAGATTTTTAAACTGAAATAAATATACGGATAGAAACCAAAAACGAATTATAAATTGTAAGAATGTATATAAGAATTTTTGTTTACCTTAAGTAGGGGGAAGTGGGGATGGTATAAACAGTTTGTACTTAAAGCTCAATAACTTTAAAACCATAAAACATTTTTACTTAAAACCTGTTTCATTGTAAAATTTCATATCTTTACTACATAAAACTATTTTTTTTAATTACGTAACTAAACATTAAGTATAAAAATTTTGAATTTCAAAAATTTATGTTTCTCGTTTAAAGTATCCCCACTGGTGGGGTACTTATAAACAATGAGCATTTTTGTATGTGGCACATATAAACACCCAAAAAAAACCACAATAAAATTCATAAAGTACTTTTTTTTTAATTTTTTATTATTTATTGTGCTTCAAACAATATATATAAGCATATAACATATATATTTCTTTAAAAAAAACAATATTTTTCGATTGTTGTAAAACCTCAATAAATTCAGGTTGAAAATTATAAAGAAAAAAGCAAAAATTCAATCTCATCGTATGTTTAGGTTTTGCAAATCAATATCAAAATTGAAACGGGAAACCATACGTATACCATATAGCCATACCATACGGCACATATAAACGCGCTTATACTATCCCATTTTTTTTTTGTTTATATGTGCCCCACGTGGCGATTTTAGGGTTATGTTTTGAAAAAATATTCCAAGATCTAAAATTTGGCTAAAACAAAGAAATATTATGTTTCTTGAATATTTCAGCTATCAAAACATGTTGGAATATTTTTAAACATATGATGGTAAAAAAAGTTATTCGAGTTTTACAAAAAAAAAAAATATTTACTTTTGGGTTGCCGAAACACCTATTCACCAATAACTTTTGAACAAGACTGACTTCAGCTGTCAAATTCTCCTGATGTGTGTAGTCGATCGAAGCGACATCTGTGATATTTTTGTCGAATTTTTTGATTGATGTTTTGTGAGGGAAATTAAAACTGTTTACAGTTGCCCCATGTTTATACTATCCCCACTTCCCCCTAGTATTTATTTTATAAATTTACACAACTATCAAAAATTATATCAAAAATTGATTGTTTTCCAATATCATAGTAAACATATCCAATTTAAACGTCAAAAAAATCAACGGAGAGAAAGTTGGGTTAAGTTGATACATCCTCAAATTACTGAAATCAAATGATTAACTTATCTAATTTGATTAATTAAAAATTAATTAAATTTCAACGCCTACAATACAAACAATAAAAATAAAAACGCATATGCAAATATCAGACCAGCAAATGAGAGAAATTTTTCGTTTTAATCAATAATCAAATTTTCTATTTGCTATGCAATTTATACATATGTAACTGCACTTCAAAAAACCCACCAAAATCACTAAACAATAATTTCTTATGTGTTCCAATTATTCCATAAATAATTTTAAATAATAATAGACTAAATTTATTTTGACATTTTCAAAATCGACGTATTTTCTGAAATATTTAATAAAACAAAAAAAAGCCGGTGTTAACGCCACCATGTTCAGTAATTAAATTTGATTTTCAATTATTTACGCAATCCGTGTGTTTTTCGTAAATAAAAATGCATGAAATTATGACCCACAACACGAGCTATTAAACAAACACAATTTATATAATTAATTTAATGAATTTAATTATGTTAATCAAGATTAATTGCGAGCAGAAATTTTTTTACGTTCACTAAACTCGACATCCACTGAACTCTTCCTTTGTAATACATATCTAAACAGAGATAAAAAATACATGTACTTTAACAAAGAGTTATGTTTGATATACATCGCTGCCCAAAAATAAAAACCATGTCCCTATAAAAGTTTTTTGCCGAAAACTATATTAAAATCCTTAACCCAGACCGAAGTCTTGATATCTCAGAGCTGTGAGATTTCAGCCCCTCCATATTTTAATTTTGAATAACGCCATTCTTTTTTTCGTTTGAATAACGAAATTCTGTTTTCTTTTCAAAAATCGGGACGTTTTACAAATGCCGCGGTACGCGAGACAAATAGTTATAAAAATCGGGATTGTCCCGTAAAAAAACGGGACGTCTGGTCACCTTATATTATTGTCACTAAATTTAAAACATGTTGACATTTAAAACCAGTAAAAAATCTGATTTTTTTCGTGATAGATGGCTCCGTATAGTACTTCGAAAAATCATGATTTTTTATCACGTTGTCTCGACCGAACACTAGGACTGACACCATGAATACATCTTTAATAAAAAAAAGGTTCCGTTAACGATTAATAATTTGTGGCAAAAATATACATACAATAGAGATGAATTTTTTTAAATATTATCAATTGACTTTTTTGACAAATTTGTGGAATTGTTTTCAATTAACTACAGAAAATCAAGACTATTGTTACTCACCAGATGGTGATCTTCCAACAAACAAGTGAGCACTTCCGATTATAGGATAATTTTCAAATTCTGAACAATTTTTGATATATTCGAAAACCTTTCGATTTTTTATACGATAAATTATCCATAATGTAAATAATATTATGGTAATGTACACTAAACTCACTAAATACATTTCACTAAAACTTAATTACTTAAACTAATATATTAGTTTAAATGCATATTCTTTACTGGTCCTAAGTTAAAATTTTGTAAGATTTTATACCTTTTAATTTATACTAGGAGGGCCCGGCGTGCTTCGCTACGCTTATAAATAAAGTTTTTGCGTAGACATTTTGTTGACGTAGAAGCAATGATTTCAAAAAGTGGTAATGAGAAATGCTACCATATAATTTTTAATTTTTCTTTTTAAATATATGAATGAAAAATAATCAGAACTCTAGCTGATCAGTTCGGATATATGAAAAATTAGCGATCAAATAAGTTTTCAAGTAAGCTTCGTATGAAAAATTAGCATATGAAAAATTAGCGATCAAATAAGTTTTCAAGTAAGCTTCGCTAATTTTTCATATATCCGAACTGATCAGCTAGAGTTCTGATTATTTTTCATTCATATATTTAAAAAGAAAAATTAAAAATTATATGGTAGCATTTCTCATTACCACTTTTTGAAATCATTGCTTCTACGTCAACAAAATGTCTACGCAAAAACTTTATTTATAAGCGTAGCGAAGCACGCCGGGCCCTCCTAGTATCTATTATCAAGAGATGCACCACGTACATCAACACTCATACCATTATCACGTCGACGATACAAATCAAGGACGAAACAATATCAGGACGAAAATTCGAAGACTCATAATTACTCAAATTATCAACAATTTCTGGCCATTGAGGATTACATGTCATTGTTATAAATAAAGAAGGTTTACCGAAATGTTGTACAATAGACATTGCATCCAAGTAATTTTGATACATGTTACGTGGTGAACCGGTGAAAGAAGATGGCAAAATTACTTTACGACCAACTACTTGCATATTATCATCGCCATTGCGATTTTGATGCAAGAAATCTGTTAAATTATTGTACAAATCAGCACGAAGAGCAGATTGATTTGAACGAATGTAATGAAGCCGTGTACCTTCGATACGAACATACATATCAACAATCCATTGAAGAAATAATTTTTGAGAACGATGCAAAAGACTAAAACCATCACGTATAGCAAGGCGATAAGATGCATATTGCAACATTGTAACTTTTGTACGTGACACATTAGCACGTGAAGTTGAAACTAAATTATGTGGAATATTAACGTGCCACCCAGTATCACCATTTGGAAACAACAAAGGATAAGCTAAAGGATCCAAAGAAGAATCAAGGACAGAAACAGAACGAATTTCATTTGCATTTTTTGAAAAAACAATCATATTTCTTTCAAAAGGTGGTTCACCATCATCATTTTTAAAAATAGCAGCCACATCAGTTTGAACAGCATCATTAAAACGACGAATATCACATTCTCTGTTAACTTTTATAACCATTGACACATCAGCAGTAACATTCTCAGGTCTTTCACAAAATTCATGCATTGATTTGAAAGAACGAACAAAAGGATTCACACGATCTAACTCAAAACCTATCTCACGCATAAGAAAAATTTCACATACATTGGTATTTCTATTCATTCTCATATTAGCAGCAGTATCAACATCATAAAAATATAATTGTGCATACATTGGAGGTCGACCATAAGCAGGAATTAAAGCACCAGTACGATGATAAAAAATATTATGAATTTTAAAATGATAAATACCACGTGCAGTAGAATCCACTATATTACATTCAGAACTGATCATTGCAAATGCCGAATTATAGGAACGAATATTTGAAAGAAAACTTTTAGAACGTTTTTTATAGCATTATCATTTGAATTCAATCCTTCGAAAATATTAGAGAAAAATGCATTTTCAGAAAGAGGAGGTAAATTGACTTTGCCTTTATGGCAACACAAAGAAAACGCTTCATTATTATTTGAAGTAACTTCTCTTGCAAAATGTTTGGCATGACAAAAATGACAACTCATATCCAAAGCACCACAAACATACGAATCAAAGTTACCTGGAATCACATTCAAAGCACACTTGAACGAATCTCTCAAAATTACAAAGGGAATTTCATCATTCACCACATTCAATTCTAAATCATTCGCAACATTCATGACATGATCCGATTTGTGTGAATCCGAATCCGAATATAGGTTACACTAATATCAGTTAGCTGTGAAAATTTCAAATGAATCCATCTGCGAATAAAAAAGCCTAATGCTCCACAAAGTTTTAATCTAGCGTATTAATATATAAGAAGATATCAAATAAATTCAATATCAAACAAAATATCTTTATATCAATATCAAATATATCAATAACAAAATAATCGAAATAACCGTCCTTGTTCAAAGACAAAAGACGACTGAAATGAAAGAAAATAAATTTTTAAGTTTCGTTTTTGTTGTTCGTTGTTCGATAGCTAATATATAAAAAAGAAAATATAAAAAATAAAATAAATTTTTAATTTCGTTTTTGCATGTATGTAAACTTATAATGCATTTGTATATAAAAAGTTTTCCGTATATAATAACTTTTTTATTTATGATCCGATTTGTGTGAATCCGAATCCGAATATAGGTTACACTAATATCAGTTAGCTGTGAAAATTTCAAATGAATCCATCTGCGAATAAAAAAGCCTAATGCTCCACAAAGTTTTAATCTAGCGTATTAATATATAAAAAAAAGAAGATTGTTTGTATTAGGTTTGAATAAGACGTGATCAACATAAATTTTTTAGTTAACTTCTTGTTAACCTTAAATTAGATAAGGTTGTTAACATATTTAATTTTACAAACTTAAATTAAGTTTCTATTTCAAGTTAGATAGTTGTAGATTTTAAAAACTAAATCAATGTATTTTAGATGTTTTCTATAAAGAGAGAATTGGTAATCTTGTTTTGATCAATCCTCCTTGAAGTGAATTAGTTAAAGAAGACCATATATCTGCAAGTATAGTTGACAAGAAAAACATCGTGTTTGAGCAAACATTTTGAGTTTACAATTATGCTTAAAATGAGGTGACCAGATTTTTCTATTAGTATAGCGGGACACCATAGAATAAGGGGATTGATTGAAAATTTAGTCTATATGGAGCAACAAAAGATTTCCTAGAACGTAAAAATAGTGTTGTTCAGTAGACCATTACAGAAAGTTGGGCAGAGTGTGAAGGGTGCTAGGAAAAAATTGTTTTTACACCAAGTTGCCGCTTACAAAGATCGAAGGTTTTAATGGCGTCGTCGGAACATTACATGGAACCTTTGAGAAAATTGTTAAGAATGGCTTGATTGCTACCAGCATGAGGAACGTTTCGGGACATAAACTTTTCAGGACGTTCGTAACAATTAATACCATTGACAAGTTTAGCAGTAGGTTTGATTCCAGCTAAATCTATCCCGTTGATAATGAGACCAGCCTCAGAAGACGCTCAAAAACAGTTCTAAGATGTTTGAGGTGTTCCTCAAAGATTTCCGAAGAAATTGGGAGCAATCTGTTTAAATGAAATAGAAATTTAGGTTTCGGAAAGGGAATCCATAATTTGTTGGAAAAATTGCCTAGCGTCTCGCAATCCAAAGGTTTCGTAACTAAAACAAGACTGATCTTTATGAACGATAAAAGTATAATTAATCACAAGCTTAATAAACATATATTTATATGCAACAATATTTGTTATATGTACTTCAAAGTAAATGTATATAAGTTATATATATATATAAAAGATATTTGCATGTTGTTGTACCGGGTTTGCAGTCCAAATTCAACATTTTGCAAATCAAATTCAACATTTTGCAATTCTGCAAAACAAATTCATTTCTTTGTTATTCAATTTGATTTGCAAAAAATTGAGTTTGATTTGCAATGAGTTGAATTTGGACTGCAAAACCTGTAAAGAACAAGAATTTATGAATTAACTAAGGTTAATGTTAAATGTGAATGGCATTTTACATGATATTTTAACACCTCCACACTCAGATTTTGTTAGTAAATTTAATAACCGCCCGTTTTAAAAATGCGTTCCAACGTTCTTATTTTTAAGCCTTAGGTAATTAGATTAATAAAATACACAAACATTAATTTATTCTATGGTTATCATTTTGAATTTGAATTAAGAAAATCTTAAGAAGTATCACAGTTTATATTCTGACGCTACATAATGATGCTAGGACGTAAAGCTAAAGATTTTGGACGGATGTGGAGTTTGCAAATCGAGGCGAGTCAATTCTTTGTCAATAAAGTCTTTATCTTTTTTCAAAGTGCCATTAAAATTGATTAATGAATGAAATCTGTATGCTCCCAACAAACTTTAAAAACCAAGTGTGAAAAGTCAACAGTTGTATGGTAGATCCCCCGCCACTTTGATCAATGTGTCCCAAAAGATGATAATTATCTTCTTACACTAATTGAAACGTTTCCATAAGTTTTATCATAATTACTTCATTATTGTAGGCTGTAGTGTGCATAAAGATACTGAAAAAACTGACAACAATTAAAAAAAATTTTTTTTACCGGAAGTAAAAAACCGGAAGTTGGGATGCAGAATTGTTGTAAATCATACTAAATGCTTATGTACAAAGTTTCATCCAATTCGATTATCAGGTACAGATGTTATTGAGCATAAAAAAAACAGGTGTATGGGACACCCCCTACCCCATACCACCTTGTTCACTATCGCTCAAAAACTAATCAGTTCTTTGCCATACATGTTTGCATTTTTTTCCAAAGTGTCATCAAAATTGGTTCACGAACGAATGCTGTGTGCTCCCAACAAACATTGAAAAAATGATGACACAGTAAACAGGTGTTCGGGAGACCCCGTACCACTTATCCCAATATTGTCCAAAAACTAATCAGTTTCTTGTAATTTAAGTTTCCATCTTTTTCCAAAGTGTCATTAGAATTGATTAAGGAATGAAGTCTGTATGCTCCCAACAAACTTTAAAAACAAAGTGTGAAAAGACAGCAGTTGTATGGTAGACCCCCTGCCACTTTGATCAATGTGTCCCAAAAGATGATAATTATCTTCTTACACTAATTGGAACCCTATTCCATAAGTTTCATCATAATCACTTCATTATTGTAGGCTGTAGTGTGCATAAAGACACTGAAAAAACTTCAAAAAAGTACAAAATTTTTTTTTTTTTCCGGAAGTGAAAAACCGGAAGTTGGGATGCAGAACTATTGTAAACTGTACTACATACTCATGTACCAAGTTTCATCCAATTCGCTTATCAGGTACAGAAGTTATAGAGCTTTCAAAAAAACAGGTGCTCCAGGGACCCCCCACCACTTTGTTCACTATCGCTCCAAAACTAATCAGTTCTTTGTCATTGCGTCTTTTTCCAAAGTGTCATCAAAATTCATTCACGAATGAATGTTTTATGCTCCCAACAAACAAAAACTTTGTGGAAAAAACCACCTGTTGTATAGTGGACCCCCAACCCTTTATCCAATGTGCTCCAAAAGCTGAAAAATCTTTCTCATGTTATTTAAAAGCTTTTACCAACGTCTCATGAAAATCGATCGGTAATTGTAGGCTACAGTAGGGATAAACACCTGAAAAAAAACCTTTTTAACCGGAAGTGACAAACCGGAAGTTGGTATGCAGAAATATTGGAAACAGTATTAAAACCTTATGTACTAAGTTTCAATAAGATCATAGCCCGGGATCAGAAGTTATTCAAGATTTAAACTTAGAGCTGTTCGGGAGACCCCCCGCCATTTTGTCCAAATCTGAAATGAATCCAGATCTTCAATTTTCAAGTGAACTAGTATCATTTGCCAAAGTTTCATCAAGATTCTATGCAGAAAACTCAAACCCAGCAACCCACCCACCCACCCACACACAGACGTACACCAAATTTTTTTTGGCTATTTAGATAGAGGATGGTCCAAAACAAAAGAAAAAATAAAATTTGGGGTATGTAAGATTTTTTTTTTCACGATAGATTGCATTACTTCACACAATTTAAAATTGTGGTGAAGTAAAAAGAAATAATAAATTTGAAAAATATATAATGTTAGCAAAAATGATGTCTTTTTATTTATCAAACTCTTGAAAAAGTCTCTTAAATGTGGTTCAGAAACTGCATTTTCATTTGTAATTTCCATACCATTTAACAACTACATAGTTTAGTTCTTGTTTACTGTCTAGATCAACCATCAATTTGTTAGAAAGGGAAAGCGCATACACTCAAAGATAACTAACTGTAAATCCAATACCTTACTGACTGTTTTACTCGTCATTAAAAATCAATTTGTTTGGGCTCGTCTGATTCTTATCATTTCTGTGTCCCAATTTACCCCATAGCGCATTAAAAAGAAATGAATCCCTTCATGCTCAAAACTCCCTAATGAAGTTTTCCTTTTCAATTTGAGTGGAAGCATTTGACGCCCAATCCCTTGCTTCTTGTTTTAACTTAAGGAAGCAATTCATATATTCAGCAAACACGCCTCCACACTTTTTTTCCTACTAAGAAAGATAATCAATCTAAAAAGTTAATCTCACTTGCCGTCCAACACAATTCATTTTTATTCTTAAGAAAAAAAGTTTGAATTCAACAATTTTTTTTTTACTTATTTTCATGTGTCATCACAACGACAAAAAAAACATTGAAAACAATTTACTATACAACGAATAACATTTACTAATTCCTTAAGAGCTCATCAAATGCGACAGCAAATTTATATTTCACAACTATATATATCAACTTCGTCTCTTAATTGAGATACGGATCGATCTTTAATAATCTGATGATTTTGATATGATTTTTAATGCAAATTCTTTGTTCGTTTCTCTTCAGTAGCACCAAAAACTTTTTCAAATACTCCACGAGCTACTATAGTATTAATCACGAAATGTTATCAATATTACTATTATCAACTTGAATTGTGATAAAAATATTGATTCAATGTATGGTACAGGATGGCATGTTTTGATGAATTTAAAGGATCTGACAGTGTGACGTCATTCCATTTGAGTCGAGATACACGCATCCAAGGTCTACTATTTTTACTATACGCTCTTTGAGACTCAACACGATTGCTAGAGTTTCAAACTATTGGTTGTAAAACTAATTAAAGAAAACTGACTATTATATTTTAGTTGTTCGTGATTTTCTGCTTTAATTTTATTATTTTCATTAGTTGAGATTTTGATATTTTTATTAATCAAATTTCACATTAATAATTAAAATTTTAAAAGCTTATTTGTAAAAACAATTTTTTTGTAATAATTTTTTCGTTTTTTAAAACGAAAAAATTGTACTTGAAATTTTATTAATCTATTGCTAAATGATTGAAACGAAATTAAAAATGATTTTCAAACTAAATGCAAACGATTAAATAAAAAGTCACCACAGACATAACAAATCGTGATCACTGATATGTCATAGTCAATTTCTTTTTTCGCCATTTGCATTTCTGTTTATTTACAACAACAAACTTTTTTATTAAATTATAAATTAAAAACAATTCTAAATGTAAAATTCTATAACATGTCAAAAGTTTTCTTGATAGTTGTGCTAGTTTTTATAAAATGAATGAAAATAATTAAGGGAGTAATTTAAATTTATTGTGTTATTTCCAGTGATTTTATAATAGTGAATGTTTTATAATGGACAAGCAATATTTTCTAACGACACGAACAAATATTTAAGTTATGTAAATATTTTCAAAGTATGTTATGAAAACTTGCTGACAAATTCTTTTCGCTATATGGACTATAATTTTTAATTCATAAAATAGCAAAAATTCTATGTTTGGTTGGTTATAATAAAATCCCAACGTATCCTGAACGTCTTTGTTCATTTTTTTTATACAGTCACAGTGAGGGAGAAACTATTATTTTTTTGTGTTAGGTTTTTTCCTTATAGATTTAAAAGAAACTCGAAATAATTGTACAATTTTGAATCAAATGAAAAATTTACGCACGTCTAAGGGTAGGCATAACTCTTTCTCTCTGAGAATAAAGGAAAACAAACAAACAAAAAAACGATTTGACATAAGAGGGGTTACGTAGGGATTGCAATCCCGTGGTGTTTTATGGATCCCGGGACTACGGGACTCATAAATTTTAAAATTTCGGGATGCCCGGGATCTAAAAAATCGTATAGAAAAACCATCCTTTATTTTTTGATGCTGCACGATCTGCTGTCGTTTAAAAATTCACTCTCTGAACAGTTACAAAGCAAAGATATAATAATTTCTAGCCCAAGCGCTTTAATTAAAACTACCTTCTTGATGCTTAAACAATGCGCAGAGATGATACTAAATTTAAAATTATTTTTAACAAATTAATGGATTTTGCAGAACTTTGCGGCATTCGCTTCGATGAAACAACACCAGAAGACAAAGGCCTAGCAGAATAACCAAGGTAGCTCAAAAGCATTTTATTTTTATTTCTAAGTCCATGCATTTAAATGCTTTTAAATATATGTGTGTATAAAAATGTGTATGTAATGTTTTACGAAAAAATCTTATTATGTCATTTAAATTCTAAATATTTTGGATCCCTTCCTACAATTTCCTTTATATGCGCCTCAGATGCTGCGATGTAAAGAGGGTAAGAACTGTGAACTGTGAAGTCGCCGTAAAGAGAAAATTGTACTTTCATTTAACCAATATTTAGATAAAGGCATCGACATCGAAACAAATACTTTCAATGTAAGTGAAGAGCATCGAAAAATTCATTTACGTCTCATCTAGTAATGAAAAACCTATAAAAATAATTGTCATCTTTAGTGACGGAATCAGTTTAAACGTCATTTATTTTAGAATTTCTAAGCTAGCGATGTAATAATTTATCAATTAAACCACTAGAATGTTAGTTGTTTTATTTTACTTATCAACATGTATTTTATTTTGCTTAATTATATCTAATATGAACGGTAATGAAGATAAAGACATCTATTAGCAGCTGTAGTCTCTTACGATTCCATCATACATTTCAAATGTATTTGTTATTTTATGATGAATGATCTTCATAATTTTAATTATAAATGTTTTTTATTAAAAAAAAATTTATTATTAATAATGTTTCGCCAAGTGCCAACAGTAACCTCAATAAATACTATTTCATAATTTTATGTATAATTTTACTAGATTTTTTACTACACTTGAAATTTTAGGACTGTAAAAGTTTTATATGCTCAAAATACATGTGCAGAATTCTGCATGCAGCGAAATTAGAACATGTGTTGTTATATAACAGGGTTCGCAACTGAATTTTATTGGCGTGCCAAAACAATTTTTTTTTAATAATCGCTGTTGTCGCGTGCCAATGCAATTATGAAATAGTACATTTTGCTACAACAGATGAAAACGTTGCGTTTTTGTGAGTGAAAATTTGTTCACGAGACGCGTTAGCGTCAAGAGAGGCAATTTCACGAACGTAAAATGTGTAAATAAAAATTCGTTCCTGCAATGTTTCTAGTTTTAGGAGTTCTTGTCGTATTTTCCCAACTGTAGCACAACGCAAAGAAATTACCAGTTTGGCATCGGAGTTAATATCTGTACTCTTATCGACTGCCAATCCAGACATTTCAACCGCATGAAGATCAGGTTTTAACTGTTTAGAAATATTTTCACGTATTTTATAATTCTATTTCTTACGGTATTTGCACTTAACTGCACACTTTGGCTACGGGTGAGAATTTTATTTTTGCTTTCAAAGTCTTCGAAAAGTACGTTTCATAAAATTTTAAAAAGTTTTATGTGGAAAAGACAAAGTACAAACTTTTGTTTATTTATTTATTTATATTTATTTTATATTTATTTTTATTTATTTAAATCCGTTAATGCTTTGCCATGTTTGGCAATATCTCTTGCTACTTTAAAACTTACGATGGTAATATTATTAGAAGATTTAGTATATTTAGTAAATTTATTTGATTGCTTTTCATGTTTATAAACCTTTTTTGAAATATGCTTTTGTATAAAACTAAATGGCCATTAAATGGCACATTTACAGCAGCTTTTTTCCGGAAATATATCTATTATTTGAGAAGGAATTTTGGTAATAATATTACTGTAGTATTTAATTGTTATTATGAACAAAGTCTGAAGGTTGTAGAAATAAACCATCGTTCACAAAAATTTACCTCATAAGAATACATAAGAATTATCTTTGCAGACCATCAGAATGCAAAATATTCCATCAACCTTTTAAAAATGATTTTCTGTATTTGCAAAAAAGAATGTGGTGCATTATGTATCTGTCGAAAAGATAGACGTTTTTGCAACGCCACTTGTAGTGTATGCTCCGCTCCGGCAATATCTCTCATAATAGTGCTCCGATTTTAGATCAAAAAGGAGGAAATTGACAGTGATTATAGATCTCATGAGGATTCAATGTGCTCAATATTAATGAAAAACCATTTAAAAAAAAAAAAGAAAATAAATTTGTCGCCTGTAATAACTGTTTTTAGTGTAACCATAATAGTGGGTGGTTTAAAAGATTTGAGATATGTGATTGTGATCTTTATTTCGATCTGTTAAGATTTAATTTGTAGTTTAATAAGTTTTGACAATAAGGGGCTAGTTTTTGCCCCTAAAAAATAAAAAGCGCATAGGATAGATTTTGAAATGGAGGGTGTGTTGAGCTTAATTCCAAATTTTCTGGCAAATCGATGCTGATCCAAAGAATTCGGAGGTTCCCGACTATGTTTACCGTCTTTTACTGAACAGTAACATTTAACGTGTTAAAAAATATCTGAAAAAATCTTTTCTTTATTATGATTCCAAAAACGCGAATTTAAGGACAATTTTGGACACAATTTCAGAATGTTTGCCGTGCCAGACAAATTTTCAAACGTGCCAAGTTTGGCACGCGTGCCACGTATTTGCGATCACTGTTATATAAGATCAATTACACGTAAATTCTGCATGCAGAATGAGAAAAATTCTGCAAGATATCTCTAATTCTAATTTCGCTGCTATCACAATAAAAAAAAAGTCCGAGCGGCAGGTATATCCGCTAGAAATAGGTAGATTTCGGGATCAGACAGTTATGTGTGCAATTAGAATCGGATTTATCAGATTACTTTAAAAAAAACTAACATTAGATACAAATAAAACTAACAATTCATTTTAAAAAACATATTGTGAATTAATGGAAATGAATGTAAAATTAATTAAAATAGATATAAAATTAACTAAAATTATGCGAAATCTACCTAAAAAAATTTAATTACCGCCACTGAGGTAGAGTACAAGATTTTTTTTTTTTGTTGTTTTTCGTACGAAGTTGGAAATTTTCACCGAAAACATTTGAAACACGACTTTAGCATTAAATAATTATATATCAAATAATTAAAATAATTATTCTTATTTTGTTGACTTATAATTTTTGTTGCAACTAACACTTCTAACAGTCTAGTTTAAACTAATTTAGAAACGATTATAAGGTGATAATTACCATTGCATAATTTCAACGGTTTTTTAAACCATTTTTTGCTTCTAATATGATTACAACTATCCATACGCATACATCACATATTAGGTGCATACAACTACAACAACGCAAAACATTTTTTCCAACCAATATTTTCAACAAGTTAAGAACAATTTCCATACACACATTGTTTTAATTATCATTTCCATTTGCAGATCTATTATCTCTCTATTTCACGTATTTTACTAACATTTTCTTACATAAAAGTAAATACCTCATTAAATATATGCAATCTTCTAAAAACCGCTTGGAAATTTAGTTTAACCCAAAATGCAATTCATTTTGGTAAATAGAAAATGTAATTTTTCTATGAAATCTACCTATAAAAAAATCTAGCTAAAAAAATATTAGAAAAACATTATCAATCTCATAATATTCAAATGTTGTTTTTTTTAAACAATTCGAAAACAAAACAAATACCTATAAACAAAAACCAATACTTAACTCCTTCTTTTCATTTTCCCACAATTTTTTTTTTTTTTTAAATAGACAAAGAAAAAAAACTTTAATTTGATTTTAGGGGTGATGTATGTAGTTTTATCTATCTACAATAAATTTATTTTAAGGTTGTTTGGGATTACGGTTATTTTGTTTAATGTTTATAAGTTTAACACTTATCTGTAATTATTTAGTCTAATTGATTGGTAAAAATACGTTTCATATACTTAATTTTTTAAGCGCCCATTGTGTGCATGAATTTAGATATGATTTGTTTTGTGTTTTTATTTATTTATTTTTCAATTTTTTTCGGTTTTTATAATTTTCTTAGTGGTATTCACTGGCTTTAGATTTTTCACACAATAGGTGTAGTATAATGCTTATAAAATTGGAACCTATTTCGTTAGAATGTTGAAAATCTCTGACGTTATAAATGAAAAATGTATCTAAGAGAAAATAGGAGTTTAAACAACATAAACTCAAAAATGATGAAAGCATAGCCGTTTGCGTTTGTATTGGTTTCAACAAACTTAGCGGCTCAACCTCTGGACTTGGATCATTTTTTTTTAAATTCTGGAAAGATTTATATTTGAAGTACGTGAAAAAAAGTTTTCAAATATGAGCTTGGCCATTTCAGCTAGATCAAGGGCAGCAAAGTTTAGTAAATTTTTAAAACAGCTGATTTTTGAGGAACCTGAAACGCCAAAGTTGTCATCTGGATAAAAATGATAGAAAAAGGTTCAAATATTCAATATTTTTAAATTTTATTAAAATATTATTATTAAAACGGAAGTTACAGCGCCCTAGATTATTCGACTTTTTAGGCTCTAGCCGCTTAACCGGTACCCGGATATGGCCAGTTCACGAACTTGTCCAAGACATTATTTGCCGAAACATACACAGAAAATTATTTTGGTGTAGGTCGAAAAATGCGACCGTGAGAGTGCCGCTAAATTCCGTTATACCTCATATCGTT
The DNA here is from genome assembly GCA_963693315.1 of Diogma glabrata. Taxonomy (NCBI): domain Eukaryota; kingdom Metazoa; phylum Arthropoda; class Insecta; order Diptera; family Cylindrotomidae; genus Diogma; species Diogma glabrata. The sequence continues at coordinate 104,023 of CAVNZG010001521.1, forward strand.
ATATATATATATATATATATATATATATATATATATATATATATATATATATATATATATATATATATATATATATATATATATATATATATATATATATATATATATATATAATTTTTTTTTTTTTTTGTTTTTCCATCTCCGCTTATCACATATAGTCGTTTGGCATCAAAATTTTTCCGAAATTCCGAGATGAAGCCCATTGCAATAGGTAGATTTTTATATGAAATCTACCTAAAACAAAACCTATTTGAAAAAATCAGATAAAAATGGACGATTTTGACATTTTGTTTGAAAATGAATTAATTTTTTATAACTTAAATAAAAATGGATGACATTTTTTTGAAAATTAAATTATTTTTGTAATGTTTATTTGTATATAAAGATATTCAAATATTCTAAATAATCCAAATTATAAAATAATTAAAACTAATATTGTTAATAAGTAAATTTTTGGGAAACGATTATCGGAAAAAGTGGTATATGTAATATGAACTTAAATTTTAATTAAGACAACGATTCAATTATTTTCTTCTTTCTCATAATTAAAAAGACAGTTTTTCTTTAAATTGCAACCACTTTCACTTGTAACTATTTCATAATACGTAAGAACACGAACTGTCATTGTTACGAAAATTTTGCACGTCAAGTATATAAAAATTCTGCACATCTATTTTAGATGCAGATACGCACGCAGCACTGCGTGCAGAATTTCTGCACATGTATTTTGAGCAATAGTCCCAAATGTAAATAATATTATTAAAATCGAAGTAAAAAAAGTAGTCTTCTAAAATATAGTCTTTCAAAACATTATTTCCGGTGAGTAATAGGCTGTATGTACATATGTAGTTTTTGACATCGTTGAAGAATAAAATATTACATCTAATAATTTTTAACGTCTTTCTAGTGAAACAATATGCTTATTTTTCAATATCATGGTAAGTCCAAGAGAAAACTTTAAGTTTTCATACTTCAATTTCGTTGAAAACTTGAACTTTAATAACAAATGCGCGATCATAATTTTCACAGCATAGTTAGCATATTTGTATCCGATACAATTTCGAGCCCCATGACTATATGGTATATAACTCACTGGATGGCGTTTTTCAATGTTCTCAGGAAGAAAATTGTCAACGTTAAATTTTTTGGGATCTTCACCCCATTGTTCTTTATCCATATGCAGATTCATTATTGATATTATGATATCCGTTCCTTTCGGAACTGTACAATTGGCTGAAAAATTAAAATAAGTTTACAAAAAATACTTAGCTTACTCTTTATACATACATAACTTTAAATCTGATTTGCAGTTTCTTACCATAACTGGTACGGTTGGTAATACCCTCATGCATTCTTTAATAGCACGATCAAGATACACCAGCTTTGGTAAGCTTTCAATCTTGATATAATCAATGTTCTTTCCTAACAAATTTCTCAACTCTGTAACACAATTTTCTTGAACTTCTTGTTCCATGGCCAAGAGAAGCAAAATATTTGAAACCGTAACTCCCATTGTATCAGAGCCAGCCATCATCATTGTTTCAATATGATCTTTTTTTATCTTTTCATCCATAAATCCAAGCTCAGTCAAACGCGTTAGTTTGTTTAGCAATATTTCAGGTTTTTTTATTAGATTTTCTTCTATTTCGTTTTGTGCCTCTTTTTGTTTAACGTCTGCGTAATAATTTTCTCTTGACTGGTCGAGGTAAGATGTAAGGTACTTATAATTGTCATCTAACAATTTTTGATTAAGTGAGGTTAGCTTGAACAATTTTCTTATTTTATGCCCAATTAAATAAGAATAGTATACAATTAATTGTTCACCCAAACTTTCTAGGATTCTGTAAATATGCAAAAATCGTAGCAATTATTACGTATACAAATTTGATTAAAGTTACATTTGCATGTTTCCAACAGATTTCTGTAAAATTTGTGTTGATAACTTTATATTGAATGATGTTTGTAATTGCATATCCAGTGATTGAAGCCTAACATATGGTGCAACATCAAAATCGATCTTATTCGTTACTAAATTAAGGTCATCACACAGTTTTATTGAAACATCGTTGAAAATGTTAAAAAATGATTCCAGTAGTGTTTTGTGAAATGTTGGATTTAAAAGTTTTCGTTGTTGTTTCCAGGTAAATTCTAAAAATTGGTATTGAATAAAATATTTAATTTTGTTGCAAACAAAGTGTTTACCTTTTGATTGAATTAATCCATTATCTACAGGGATTAGTTCATAGCTAGCTCCTTTATTTATGCATTCAGGTGACATCAGAACTGTATGAACATCGTCTGGGCTTGCAACTATAATCACACACTTATGGAAAATCCACAGCTTTATAGGTGATGAAACTTCGCCCACTTTTTTAATAAACGTACTGAGCATAGCTGAAAAATTAGTGTAGATTTTTATTATATATTATATATTAAGAAATATTATTAATTTCATGATAATTTAAAACGATTTCTATTAGCATTTGTAAATAGTACATTATATAACAAGGTTGAGAAGTAAGCTACTATTGACTGAATACTTTTAGATCCTGAGGCGCGTAGCGCCAAGGATTATAATGTTCGAAGTCTATGTTAGTCTTTTCAACCGAGGTATATATAGAATTTTTTTTAACTACTAACACTAATTATCATATTTGCTTAGATTAGATTTTGATATTAGTCATTTTCCATGTCATTTTTAAAATATCATAAAATATCAAGTAGCCTGGAAGTTTAGTTTCATACAAATACAACGAAATAAAGGAAGGCAATTATTATTTGTTTGTGTTTATTTGTTCATTTCAATTAAAAATAAAGGAAAATTTGTGATTATTTATTCATAAGTTATTGTCCTTGAACCTGTCGGTTCTTGGGGACTGTATACAGAAGGAATATAAAGAAAAAATTCTAATAGTGTTGTTTGAAATAAAAAAAAAACAATTATAAACAAAAAAAGTCCAAGCGGCACGTATATCCGCTAGAAATAGGTAGATTTCGAGATCAGACAGTTTTGTGTGCCAGTAGAATCTGATGTATCAGATTAGTTTAAACAAAACAAACTAATTTCAAACAGATATCGAACAAATTTAAAAAGAAAATTAGCTACCTACAAGCAAAATTATATGAATCCAATTTTGCAACAAACAAATATCAAATCTACCACAGAACATGTGTGTGATAATTTATGACACAAACCTACTCTATATCATATGTCGTGCAATTACTGCAAAATATCAAAATAGTTTATTTCTAAGAAAAAAAAATTAATTTCTTCTATTCAAATCTTTTATTTTTTGACTGTTATAAGGTTGACATTGACTGTTATAAGGTTTTTGGAAATTGTAATTGGGGATTGTTGCAAACTTTTTTGTTGAAGCCAACAAGTCAAAAACCTCTAACTGCAGAGGTTTATATTTATAAGAAACGGATTAAAATGTTTCCACAGATTCTAAATTTATGAAGATTTTAAAAATATTAGTATCCAAACGGCCGTTATAACGGATTAAAAAAACCACTTTTTTCTAGTATAAAGCCTATAGTTCCTTAACCATGTGTCAGATTTTTTTGATTTACGAACTCGTCCAAGATATTATTAAAACACACATTTTTAAGGAAAGTTTTTTGATCTGGCTCCACAAATGTGATTCAAACGCATTTTGTGTTTTACAAGCTTTTTTGTTGGAGCCGTTCACTCAGAAACCTCCAACTGCAGAGGTCTTTTTTTTGAAAGAAACTGATTAAAAAGGTTTCAAAGATTCTAAATTTATGAAGTTTTTAAAAGTATTAGAATCCAAACGGCCGTTATAACGGATCTAAAAAACAGAGTTTTTTTCTAGTATAAAGCCTCTAGTTTCTTAACCATGTGTTGGATTGGGCTGATTTACGAACTTGTCCAACATATTAACAAAACGCACATTTTGAGAAAAGGTTTTTTGATCTGGCCTTATAAATGCGACCGTGAGAGTGCCGGTTGTTACAAAAAAAAATTTTTTTTTGCAAACTTTTTTGTTGGAGCCGCTCATTCAGGAACCTTTAGCTGCAGAGGTCTAGATTTAAAACAAATGGATAAAAAAGATTCCAAATATTCTAAATTTGTTAAATTTTTTAAAATATTAGTATCCAAACGGCCGTTATAACGGTTTTAAAAAATCAATTTTTTTCAGAAAAAAGCCTCTAGTTTCTTAACCACGTGTCGGATTTTGCTGATTCACGAACATGTCCAAGATATTATTAAAACACACAAGTACAGAAAATTTTTTTGATCTACCTCAACAAATGCGACCGTGAGAGTGCCGGTCGTTTTCGTTATATCTCATATCGTTTATATACATATATATATATATATATATATATATATATATATATATATATATATATATATATATATATATATATATATATATATATATATATATATATATATATATATATATATATATATATATATATATATATATATATATATATATATATATATATATATATATATATATATATATATATATATATATATATATATATATATATATATATATATATATATTGAAAGAGATAATTAATTTCCTTAACCTCACTATTTGTGATTTTCGAAAGTTAGTAGGTATATTCCATACTATCCTAAGTCACGTGTGTGCAGTTATTATTGAATGCTGCCAATCAATATGAAATCAATTTTACGACATAAATGTCAAGTAAATTAGTGAATCGTATGAATTTTTCAATTCGAAATCAGTTTTTGGGTTTATCTGAATAAACCTTATAGTTATTTGTTAATAAAAACAACTTTTATCTCTGAACGTGTTTCGGTTCGGATTCGAACTTAGAACCTCATCAGTACCAACTAAGCTTGAATCTTTTTGGTAGACACGCTGTCAACTGCCCCTCGGCGTCGACATTTAGAAACATTTTTAATTACGATGTTGTAATTTCTTTTTTCTTAGTGAAAAACTTTTTTGTCATACTTCACTGGCTACAGAGTTAGTATTTTTATTATATAGATTTTATACGTCTTAAACCCGACAAGGTAGGAATTTTTATTGAAAGAGATAATTAATTTCCTTAACCTCACTATTTGTGATTTTCGAAAGTTAGTAGGTATATTCCATACTATCCTAAGTCACGTGTGTGCAGTTATTATTGAATGCTGCCAATCAATATGAAATCAATTTTACGACATAAATGTCAAGTAAATTAGTGAATCGTATGAATTTTTCAATTCGAAATCAGTTTTTGGGTTTATCTGAATAAACCTTATAGTTATTTGTTAATAAAAACAACTTTTATCTCTGAACGTGTTTCGGTTCGGATTCGAACTTAGAACCTCATCAGTACCAACTAAGCTTGAATCTTTTTGGTAGACACGCTGTCAACTGCCCCTCGGCGTCGACATTTAGAAACATTTTTAATTACGATGTTGTAATTTCTTTTTTCTTAGTGAAAAACTTTTTTGTCATACTTCACTGGCTACAGAGTTAGTATTTTTATTATATAGATTTTATACGTCTTAAACCCGACAAGGTAGGAATTTTTATTGAAAGAGATAATTAATTTCCTTAACCTCACTATTTGTGATTTTCGAAAGTTAGTAGGTATATTCCATACTATCCTAAGTCACGTGTGTGCAGTTATTATTGAATGCTGCCAATCAATATGAAATCAATTTTACGACATAAATGTCAAGTAAATTAGTGAATCGTATGAATTTTTCAATTCGAAATCAGTTTTTGGGTTTATCTGAATAAACCTTATAGTTATTTGTTAATAAAAACAACTTTTATCTCTGAACGTGTTTCGGTTCGGATTCGAACTTAGAACCTCATCAGTACCAACTAAGCTTGAATCTTTTTTGACACGCTGTCAACTGCCCCTCGGAGTCGACATTTAGAAACATTTTTAATTACGCTGTTGTAATTTCTTTTTTCTTAGTGAAAAACTTTTTTGTCATACTTCACTGGCTACAGAGTTAGTATTTTTATTATATAGATTTTATACGTCTTAAACCCGACAAGGTAGGAATTTTTATTGAAAGAGATAATTAATTTCCTTAACCTCACTATTTGTGATTTTCGAAAGTTAGTAGGTATATTCCATACTATCCTAAGTCACGTGTGTGCAGTTATTATTGAATGCTGCCAATCAATATGAAATCAATTTTACGACATAAATGTCAAGTAAATTAGTGAATCGTATGAATTTTTCAATTCGAAATCAGTTTTTGGGTTTATCTGAATAAACCTTATAGTTATTTGTTAATAAAAACAACTTTTATCTCTGAACGTGTTTCGGTTCGGATTCGAACTTAGAACCTCATCAGTACCAACTAAGCTTGAATCTTTTTGGTAGACACGCTGTCAACTGCCCCTCGGCGTCGACATTTAGAAACATTTTTAATTACGATGTTGTAATTTCTTTTTTCTTAGTGAAAAACTTTTTTGTCATACTTCACTGGCTACAGAGTTAGTATTTTTATTATATAGATTTTATACGTCTTAAACCCGACAAGGTAGGAATTTTTATTGAAAGAGATAATTAATTTCCTTAACCTCACTATTTGTGATTTTCGAAAGTTAGTAGGTATATTCCATACTATCCTAAGTCACGTGTGTGCAGTTATTATTGAATACCAAAAAGATTCAAGCTTAGTTGGTACTGATGAGGTTCTAAGTTCGAATCCGAACCGAAACACGTTCAGAGATAAAAGTTGTTTTTATTAACAAATAACTATAAGGTTTATTCAGATAAACCCAAAAACTGATTTCGAATTGAAAAATTCATACGATTCACTAATTTACTTGACATTTATGTCGTAAAATTGATTTCATATTGATTGGCAGCATTCAATAATAACTGCACACACGTGACTTAGGATAGTATGGAATATACCTACTAACTTTCGAAAATCACAAATAGTGAGGTTAAGGAAATTAATTATCTCTTTCAATAAAAATTCCTACCTTGTCGGGTTTAAGACGTATAAAATCTATATAATAAATATATATATATATATATATATATATATATATATATATATATATATATATATATATATATATATATATATATATATATATATATATATATATATATATATATATATATATATATATATATATATATATATATATATATATATATATATATATATATATATATATAAATTTTTTTTTTTTTGTTTTTTTGTCTCCGCTTATCATATATAGTCGTTTGGCACAAACATTTTTCCGAAATTCCGAGATGAAGCCCATTGCAATAGGTAGATTTTTATATGAAATCTACCTAATAATAATAACAATAATAACAAATTATTATTAGGTAGAACAATGAAAAACATAATTAGAAAGCAATTGTTATTTGTTACAATTAATAGTTTAAGAAGCATTAATAATTAAAAGCAAAAAAAAATTAAAGATTAAAATTATCAGAGATGATCAATAAAGTAACAAAAATTAAAATATTAATTTAGAATATATGGAGGAACTGAAATCTTACAGCTCTGAGATATCAAGACTTCGGTCTGGGTTAAGGATTTTGATATAGTTTTTGGCAAAAAACTTTCATGAGGACATGGTTTTTAGTTTTGGGCAGCGATGTATATCAAACATAATTCTTTGTTAAAGTACAAGTATTGTTTATATCTGTTTAAAAACTTATTACAAAACTAACACGAAATATCAATACGTTGCCGGAAAATTATAATCAAAATTCCAAAAATATTGTTAAATTAAATAATATCAAACTTTTTCAAAATTCCAAAAATATTCCAAAAATTAGAATGAAATCAAATATTTAAACTTTTTATAAATTCCAATAATAATCCAAAAATTCTTAAAAATTCAAACTTTTTCCAAAATTGTAAAAATATTGCAAAAATTATTACAAAATCAAAAATTGAAAATTTTTTCAAAATTCCAAAAATTATAATAAAATCAAAAATTAAAATTTTTCAAAATTCTAAAACTTTTTCCAAAAATTCTTACGAAATCAAAAATTAAAACTTCTTCCGAAATTCTAAAAATAATGCAAAAATTATTACAAAATCAAAAATACAGACTTTTTCAAAATTCCAAAAATATTTCAAAAACTATAACAAATTCGAAAATTTCCATGTTCAATTTCATTTTCAATTACATTTACGTCATAAAAACAGCTACATTTTTTTTTTCCAAAAAATTGGCTAAAAAATAAATGAAATTATTTTTTGACACACTTGACAACAATTTTTTGACAAACTTATAATGCCATAATTCTCAATAATAATAATAAAATCTCATTTCAAACAAACAATTAATTTTATTTTTTTTCCAAAAAATTAGGTAAAAAAATAAATAAAAATCTTTCTTTTGACACACTTGACAACATTTTTTTGACAAACTTATAATGCAACAATCTAGTTTTTGATCTCACATACCAATTCCTACCATCAAGATTTCTCCAAATTTAATGTTCCTACTCGTAATCACTTAAAATGAACGTTTTTTAAGCCAAAAATATGAATATTTGCTATTTTTGACACACATAATGATTTTTTCGACACACTTCCGGTACAGTTATCGAATACAGCGTCCTTTCGGACCTGTCCCTTGAGTATACCTATTTTTAGAAAAAAAATTTTTGAAATCCTTCCACCGGTTTTCCCTGCAGCGTAGGTAATGACGGCGGACGGCTGGCCGGCCGGCAGACAGACATACATTTTTTTTTTGTTTTTTTAGAATCAGGAGGTCCTAAAACGTCGAGAAATGTCAAAAAAATAGGGGGTAAGAATTACTTCGGTCTGAAAGACCTAAGTATTACATTCATGAGCTCAAAGTGAAATTCTTACCCCCACTTTTTTGACATTTCTCGACGTTTTAGGACCTTCTGATTCTAAAAAAGCAAAAAAAAAAAAATGTATGTCTGTCTGTCGTCATTACCTACGCTGCAGGGAAAACCGGTGGAGGGATTTCAAAAATTTTTTTTTCTCGAAATAGGTATACTCAAGAGACAGGTCCGAAAGGACGCTGTGTTCGATAACTGTACCGGAAGTGTGTCAAAAAAATCATTAAGTGTGTCAAAACAAGGAAATTTGCATATTTTTGCCTTAAAAAACGTTCATTTTAAGTGATTACGAGTAGGAACATTGAATTTGGAGAAATCTTGATGGTCGGGATTGGTATGTGAGATCAAAAACTAGATTATTGCAATATAAGTTTGTCAAAAAAAAGTTGTCAAGTGTGTCAAAAGAAAGATTTTTATTTATTTTTTTACCTAATTTTTTGGAAAAAATATAAAATTAATTGTTTGTTTGAAATGAAGTTTTATTATTATTATTGAGAATTATAGCATTATAAGTTTGTCAAAAAAGTGTTGTCAAGTGTGTCAAAAGAAAGATTTTTATTTTTTTTACCCAATTTTTTGGAAATAAAATTGTTTGTTTGAAATGAAATTTTATTATTATTATTGAGAATTATGGCATTATAAGTTTGTCAACAAAATGTTGTCAAGTGTGTCAAAAGATTTTTATTTAGTTTTTTACCCAATTTTTTGGAAAAAAAATAAATTATTTGTTTGAAATGAAATTTTATTATTATTATTGAAAATTATGGCATTATAAGTTTGTCAAAAAATGTTGTCAAGTGTGTCAAAAGAAAGGTTTTTATTTATTTTTTACCCAATTTTTTTAGAAAAAAATAAAATTAATAGTTCGTATGACATGATATTTTATTATTATTATAGAGAATTATGGCATTATAAGTTTGTCAAAAAATAATGTCAAGTGTGTCAAAAAATGATTTCATTTAATTTTTTTAGCCAATATTTTGGGAAAAAAAATGTAGCTGTTTTTATGACGTAAATGTAATTTAAAATGAAATTAGACATGGAAATTTTTGAATTTGTTGTAGTTTTTGAAATATTTTTGGAATTTTGAAAAAGTTTGTATTTTTGATTTTATAATAATTTTTGCAATAGTTTTAGAATTTCGTCAAAAGTTTTAATTTTTGATTTTGTAAGAATTTTTAAAATATTTTTATAATTTTGAAAATTTTTAATTTTTGATATTATTATAATTTTTGGAATTTTGAAAAAGTTTGAATTTTTGATTTTGTAATAATTTTTGCAATATGTTTAGAATTTTGGAAAAAGTTTCAATTTTTAAGAATTTTTGAAATATTATTGGAATTTAGAAAATATTTAAATATTTGATTTTATTCTAATATTTGGAATATTTTTGGAATTTTGAAAAAGTTTGAGTTTATTTAATTTAACAATATTTTTGGAATTTTGATTATAATTTTCCGGCAACGTATTGATGTTTCGTGTTAGTTTTGTAATAAATTTTTAAACAGAGATAAAAAACTTGTACTTCAACAAAGAGTTATGTTTGATGTACATCGCTGTCCAAAACTAAAAACCATGTCCTCATAAAAGTTTTTTGCCGAAAACTATATCAAAATCCTTAACCCAGACCGAAGTCTTGATATCTCAGAGCTGTGAGATTTCAGCCCCTCCATATTTTCAATTTGAGCTCATGAATGTAATACTTAGGTCTTTCAGACCGAAGTAAAATAGGATTTGAGTTGTTTTTTATACTGTGCTGTGTTCTCAATTTTAATTTTTTGAGACAACTCGTTGTAGAACTTGATTGCACCATATAAAGCTGAAAATTCACCATAGCTCTGAGAATAAATTTTTATATTTTTTACCAAGAAACCAGTATTCCTAGTATTATATCGATGCCAATTATGGAATGCGATTCAAGCAAAATCGCATCGCTTTCAAAAAATATTGTGTACGTACATGAGAAAATATTGCAATATATTACTAATCGCAATGAAATAAAAATAGACCATTTTTTGTGGATATTATTATGTGGGCATCAATAAGCGATTTTGTGCTGTCAAATAAACATTACCTTTCAAGAAAATGTTTTCAAAAATTTTAAGTGAACATATATTAAAATGGTAAGTATTTGTTTAAATTTAGTGATTTAATTCATGTTTTTAGTTAGTTTTAAACGTATCAGTATATTTACTTATGGTACAAAACCGTTTTAAAAGATATACTGTTAGTGTTGTGTTTTAACTTTTAAGAGGTTTTGAAATATTTAAATTTACTTGTGTAATAGTTAATAAATTACACAGTTGTGTACGATTTAGTCTAACGGCTTTTAATTCATAACTCAAATTTTGTTTAATAAATAAGTTAAAAATAATTATTGTTTAAGAGGAGAATAAATATATAAGTTATTGTTTTCGGCATATGGTGTTTTAAAATGCAATATTTAAAAATATAGTTTTTTCTGTATATTTTTAATTTTTTTATTTTATTAATAATAATATAAACTTTCTTATGGTAACAATTTGAATTTTATTTTTTATTTTATAGAATATCGATTTCGACTTACGTCATCCTCAGTTCTTAAATTATTATTCGAATAATAATTTAAGAACTGAGGATGACGTAAGTCGAAATCGATATTCTATAAAATAAAAAATAAAATTCAAATTGTTACTATAAGGAAGTTTATATTATTATTAATAAAATAAAAAAATAAAAATAAACAGTAAATAGTACATTATGATGCTAGGACGTAAAGCTAAAGATTTTGGACGGATGTGGAGTTTGCAAATCGAGGCGCTAGCCGAGATTTACACCCACATTAAGTCCAAAATAGCTTACGTCCGTGCATCATATACTAGTTTTTATTCGCCGCAAGCAAAATATTTTAAGAAAATAAAATTATAAATTTTCATAAATTTTAAAATAAAAATATGTGGAACAAGTAACCTTTGACAAAATGTTTATTATTTTTTCCAAATTATTGTGTAGCTATGACAACAAATGATAACAACTATTTTAATTGGATAATGATAAGGGATAATGATAAGGGTTGCTTTGATAAAAATTTTCATTTTTCATAGAATTTAAACAAATACAAATGCTTTTTACTTTTTTGGACGTAGCTATGACAACAAAATAAATAGTTGAAAAGTGATGCTTTAAAGCCGCAAATCACAGTAATAAAGTAACACTTTAATATGCAGGCGAATAAAAAAGTATATTTTTACATATTGCATTTTAATTCAAAAATGACAAAAGCACACAAACAGTGAATAATATGGAAAACCGTAATAACACATATATGATGTTTGTTTTTGATTTGGATTATTTGGTGAACTTAATTGGATTCTAATTAGTAAACTGTTCCTCTCCGAAATATTTCTATAGTTTCCAAAAAAAATCCCTAAAATTCAATTGTTACTATTTTGTAATAAAATTATGGAACATTGTGTAAAAAACAGGAGGAATATCAACCCTCCAACCCTTGTTATGTTTGAGTTTTTTTAATATTAATAACAAATTATCAAAAATTGTAATTTTAAATTTTTTTATTATAAATGATGTAATTTTTCCTTGAGTAATTTGTCTCTTTATTTCTATTCATTTGTGGTTCTCGAGATGGGGGTACTTTTTATACTACGGCTTTCATATACTATATATATTCAATATAATGTATCTAGAGAACAACTTGATGGATTTAAAAAAATATTATCTCGTTTTAAAGTAAAGAGTGAGTAACTTTAAATAAAAATAATCAAAATAAAAATTGGCTTTTGGCAATTTTTTTTTGGAAATTATAGATACTTTTTTTACATATTTTTGTCTATAAATAAAAAGTAATACTTATTCTTCTAAAAAATTTCTATATTTCTTTTATTACCATAAAAATCGCCAAAATCCAAGCGGTTGATATTATGTAGAAAAACAATGATTTTATGAAATTATATAAGGAAAAAATAAAAATCAATGGAAATACATATTAATCTTTGAAGCCTTATACTATATTTTTAATTTACTTTAATGTATTATTAAAAACTGAAACTATCTATATGAAATGAAAATCTTCAGTAACCCAATTAATAGTTTTGCAGATGATAGTACACTGCACAAGTCGTTCGTTTTCCTATCTTGAAAAAATGCATGAACGAATAAAGCCCGCCCAGAAAGACGCTGCCATAAATGTAAATGATAGCCTGGCAAAAGTTTCCAATTGGGATGACTAAAATATGTTCAATTTTAAATCAACCAAAACATGGCTATTGATTGTTGCCAGATCAACGACCGAGTTTGCCAAAGACATTTTGATTAGGGTGTGTGACAAACAAATAGACGCATGAGAAAAATTTGATTGGTCGTCAAAATTTCTATTGACTTACTCTAGAATGATCGTATAATGGCGATGGCAAAAAGCGCACCAAGAAAACTCAAGCTCAATAGATGTAAATAATATTTTACTCCATATTAATTACTCCACATTTGTAGGTCCTACATTCGTCCTTGTATGGAGTATTGTTGTCAAGTTTAGGGTGCTGCATCTGTTTCCATCCTGACTCTTTTGAACTCTGTTCAAAAATATGCTACACGGGTTGTGATTGAAACTTAACTTCAAATCTTAATTCTCTGATCTCGGTGTTTTTTATAAATATCGTCACCAGCAGTGCTCGGATGAAATCGGATCCATCAGGCGTCAACCATATTTTTTACCCTGTTTTATTTGTCAATGGTCAATGTTGTTTTACTGGTCACTCATTGATAAAATGAAGAGAGATTTCTTTGTCCATACATCGTACAAATGGAATGCTTTTCCCGAATCAATAGTCACGAGTGTTTCAATCCACTAAAGTTTGAAAAAAAAAGCGTTCTCGGCACCTCAAAACACATATTGTAGTGCTAATTAGATCTTACCAGGTATCTATGTGCTTTTGTCACATATATTGTAGCTCTTATAACATAAAACTTTTTATTTAAAAAACAAAATAGAGTGCCATCATCGAGATATATTCCATAACAATATAGTTCATCTGGCAGCACCTTTAGGATAACACCTTGGCTAGTAATATCTCACTGCTATTGTCAGTGATATTTGATATCTAACGTTAGCTCATATATATGTCAATAGCAGGGACTGGAGTAGGCATTATCGTCACTCACGTAGACCAAAACAAAAAATTCGTTCGAATTTCTATAAATCATCATACTCAGATTCTATTTAGTTTGAGGCGTCTAATAAACTCCCTTTTATCAGTTACTGTCGAAGTATACGATCGTAGTTATTTTAGGTTTTTTGAAACAATAGCTTATGGTAATTGCTTTAACGTTTTATCACGACTTCGAAATAAAATGAACAATGAACAATGAATGATTTCTGTTGTATGTGGCTTCAAGCATTATGAGTGTTTTCGCTCTATCTTTAAAGTTCGATACACTAGAGTTTACAACATCCTAAATTTGAACTTTATAGTGTAGACTGTAGAGCAATATTCTTAAGAGGAGCATTTTAAGAGCTCATTATATTGATCTATTTTTAACGGTTTCCTCAACTTTGTGAAATTTAACACATCTAATTTTTTTACGTTTCAATGAACAAACTGCTTCAATTTTTCTTCAATCCAAATATTACCCTAACTTGAGAAACACCTTTTGTGATCGAGTTCCGGCAAACATTTTAATTTATTGGCCAAAGTGATCATATGCATTTTAATTTGATTTGGGGCCGTATCGCACCTTTAGCATTTTTATAAAGCATGAAAGCATTAAAGAATTCGAACTGATAAGATTAGCAAATATTTTCTCAACACTTACTTGCGAATTAACCCAAAACCACAACAAATTAATGAAAGGAAGCAGAAACATTTCGCAAAAAAATAATAAATATCGTAAAGTATCGAATACTTACGACTTTTAAATTTTTATGTTTATTTTGTATTTTTTATTTTCTATTCGTACTTTATAAACTGGGCAAATTACACAGAAAAATAGTTCACGGGACTAAACGTGTGTACGTTATAACCTTATAAGCGAAGGTACCTCGGATAAGAAAGATAATTTGTTCGTCAAATTTTTATAGATGTAAGAAAAAAATTTGCTGTACTCTATAGACCAAGTGTACTTTATATATGGTGTACGCTAAAAGCGAGTTTTACTGTATATGATTTCCTTTTAAATCAAACTATTTTTAAACTTTTTGAAACAAAACACATTTTTGTCAATGAACGAAATATAATTAACGAACTTTTTACAATCAAGAACCAAGGAAAAACTGAAAAATTTCTGTTTTGCATTTATTTTTTTAAATCAAAATATCACCGGCTAATAAAAATATTCACCACATACTTTATTGTTATTTTAATCTAACACATTTAATGATTTTTATATACATAAAACGGAACACCAAAGATTCGTAAAACTAAAATTAAAATTCCCACAAAGAGCAATTTTGTTACCCTATCAAATGCATTTTAAACTTTAAATGAAAAATTTCTCTTAAATATATAATTCAAAATTGAGAAATATTCAAATCTAGTGAATTACAAATTTAAAATGATTTATCAATCATTTTACAAAAGTAACAGTTTTGCATCTAAAGACTGAAATCGTTACTAATACCTTTACACAAGAATTTGGGTCTAAATCGCTTTCAATTTAAATCGCATTCCATAAACGGCATCTAGAGCTTAGAAAATTTATTTTGGTATTAGAGAGTATTAATTTTTTGATGATGTGATTATGTGCATTTAATTTATATAAATCTTGTATTGGCAGTATTTGACATTTTGAATGAATTTCAGCAGTTGATGTTCTCCAATTTAAGGAAAATAAATTCTTTATAGCACGATTTTGTAATATATGTAAACTTTGAAGTTTTTCTTTATAATTATTACCTCATATCACAATTCCATAGAGAATGTACGGCTGAAACATTGAGTAAAATATATTTTTTCTTAAATCCATTGGTAAATTATTACTAATTTTTCTAAATATACCAGTTAATGGCACTAATTTGTTTTTTATGTGCTCAAATTGCAACTCCCATTTCATGTCATTGTCAACCATATCAACCATGTCAACCATATAAGGTTAAGTTCAATAGAGTTATGAATTATAAATAGCATATATTTTGTCTTAGAGGTATTGATTGTTAATTTATGAAGAGTCATTCATCTATATATATAGTACACAAAAAATCGAAAAATCGTAGCCATACGATAGGAAAGACGACTGAAGAGTATACGGTAGAGAACGAAGAAAAATAAAAAACGAAAAATAAACGAAGTTTATTAAATTTCTATTTAACGTTGACATTTTTTGGTAGTTTATCTAGTCGGCTAGCCCTGATGAGAATGATAAACTTTTTTAAAGTTTAAAATTTTCTCATTGGTTCGAAACTAGATCGGTCGAAAATTGTATGGATTGCAAAAAGTTTCATAATTTGCACCATAATTTTTTAGATTCAGTTCTTATATTATTCTTGATGGGATATTTTCCATCGGGGTGATGTTATATCACAAATAATTTACTGAATTAATTCTATTTAGTATTTTATATTTTCTTTTCAAATTTCAATTTAGTTTATGCTTTGCTTTTGGTGTGGATAGACGTATTATTTTCCTTTGTTTTTAAATATTATTATTATTATTTTTCTTTGATGTTCTTTGATTTAATTATTATTTTTCTTTGTTTCGAAATATTTTCTATTGATTAGAAATCAAACAATTCATAAAATTGATTTGTTCTTTCTTTGCAAAACAAGACAAGCAGGCTACAGACCTTCAATTGAAAACGAAAATAAACGAAATAAAATTTTGGTGATTTTTACACTAAATTTTATTTCGTTTATTTTCATTTTCGAATTGATTGACAAATTGATTGTAGGTCTGTAGCATGCTATAGGTATACCCCCTAGTTCAAATATAATGTTTAAGTTGTTATTCATTTGGGTTTGCAGAGAATTTAGATCATCTGAATCATATACTATTGCTATATCATCCGCATATAGATACATTTTCCCATTTAATATTAGATGTTTTAGTGAATTAATATATATATTAAATAAAGTTAGTCCCAAAACACTGCCTTGTGGTACTCCAAAATTAACAGATAATAGCTCACTTTGTATAAATTCAGATGTTGTGTATTGATATCGTTCTTTTAAATAGTTTTCAAACCATTTTAAATTCTTTCCACTAACTCCTATTTCAAATAATTTTAATTGTAATATTGATCGATCAACAGTATCAAAGGCTTTGGTAAGATCATAAAAAATAATACCAACTAATTTTTTTCTATCAATTCTATTCGGTATATCAGCAGTTATATCAAAAAGTGCTGTTGTGGTTCCAGATTGCCGTAGAAATCCATATTGTTGTTTGAATATTATGTTATTTTCTTCTAGATAATTCGTCGGCTGATCATTAACAATATTTTCAAGAATTTTTTCATTAATTTGTAATAAATTAATCGGCCGAAAATTACTAACATCAGATTTATCTCCACATTTAAAAACTGGTGTTACTCTAGATATTTTCATTTTATTTGGTATTATTCCTTCATCAATAGATTTGTTAACAATTTTGGCTATATGTGGTGCTAACTTATAATAATTATTTTTAATGACGTCAGTTTGAATGTCATCAAAACCAGTTGATTTTGAATTATTTAAATTTTTAATAGTAATGCAAATTTGTTGGTCAGCAACTGGTTTAAAATTGAATTACACATAATGTTTATGAGGATGTTTTTTACTTAAATTTTCTCCAATATTACTGTAATAATTGTTAAATTCATTTAACTTAGTCAATTTATCTTCAGTCGTGTCAAATATTTCATTACGTTTAAAATTTGGGGCACCTTGCATCAATTCTTTCACGATGTTCTATCGTTTTCTAGGATCATTTGCTTGATTGAATTTATTCAAAAAGTATTCCTTCATTTTCGATTTTCTTAAACTAGAAAATTTTTCATTCCAGATTTGGTATTGCATTTTTATGTGAATATCATTAGGATTTTTTCGTTTTTTGGTATACCAATATGAATTAGTTTTGATCATTTCCGAAAGTTGTTTATCAATCCACGGCAGATAATTTATTTTATTATACTTTAATTTAATTTTTTTGGTACAAACAATTGTAACAGATTTAATAATTGATATAAACTCATTATATTCGTCGCTTTAATAATGAAACAACGTATTCGCAAAAGTGTAGTTTCGAGATAATTGGGTTTAAAGATTTTTCGATTTTCTGATTTTCGTAAACTCGGCAGCACTATTGAATGAATAAAGATATTGGAAAAAAAATTTCTGCCAATTAATCTTGACTAATTTCCCGATAGCATATTAAAATTTCACATTGGTACCTGCTGGCTTTTCTACCTAAAAAGAGGTGAAAAGTCAATCAGGTACCTTATACGTTATTTCATATTTCATATACGTTATTTCATTTTGCATGGAAGTACGATTAACCTAAAACTAATCATTATTGAACTAACGCATAATATTCTTACAATTTTTTATTTATATGAACCGGCATATCATGTAGTAATGAATGATGCTTATACAATATTTTAGATTTACCATTTCGTGTTGCGATCGTAATGTATGTAAAGTATACGACGCTGATTTTACCCAAGTTCTTATTCTGTAAGAATTGAAATATTGTACATGCATTTACGCTGTTTCAATATTTAACCAAATTCGAATTTGCATGTACGTTAATTAACAATATATTAATTTTCACCCCCAGTTATAAAAAAATTGGAAAATATTAAAATGCCACTTTATAGACATCCTTATGGGGAATGCAGCGCACCCATTATATAAAAACAACGTATATATGGCATACGTTATTTCATTATTAAAGCGACGATATATTGAATATAAATCATTGTTTCCATCTGTTTCAAAGTCGCGTTCATTTATTTTGTCTGCCAATTTGTTTTTATCAATAACTGGAATCTCTTTTGATTGTTTTATTTGTCTCGGTTGTGTGTATGATAAGAATTCATAAAAGATAACATTATGATCAAATCTGTTATATGGGGTTTATTATTATGTTTTGATGTAGTTTGTTAACCATATAGTTAATTAGCGATTACGCTAAGGAAATAAAACAAATAAAAATTAAAAAAATTTGAAAAAAAAATCGTGACATATTTCTCGATATATCGGTTTAAAAATTTTAACCCTTAAAATAAGGGTGTAAACTACCCAAAAAAATTTATAAAATATTTTTATCGTAATCTATGGTCAAAATTTTAACAAAATCATGTTATTCCATTTCACACTTAGTTGGATTGAAATGCCCCATATATATATATATATATATATATATATATATATATATATATATATATATATATATATATATATATATATATATATATATATATATATATATATATATATATATATATATATATATATATATATATATATATATCTATATATATATATATATATATATATATATATATATATATATATATATATATATATATATATATATATATATATATATATATATATATATATATATATATATATATATATATATATATATATATATATATATTTTTTTTTAAATTTTTTGATTAGAAATAATCAAGTTTTATAATCTTTTCGACTTTTATATATTATTTAATTTTTTGATTTGTATTAGCTGAAGTATTATAGTCGAAATGTAATATTTTAATAAAACAACTACTTTTATTAAAAATATATACCTATATTTCAATTGTTAATTACAATCATCCTCAGGGCAATATTTTCTATATAAATACAAAAAATTTTATCAAAAACTTACAATAGATTATAATATAATGGATAAATTTAAAGAAAAACTTACATAATAAAAATGTTAAATTAAAATAAACATAAAAATTATTATGAAAATCCAAAAACGAAAAAAGTTGTTGATTACTTTTGTCAAATCAAATAAAAAAATTTAAACAAAATATTCGAAAAATTTATGAGAAACAGAAAATACTAAAAGAATACTAGAAAAATAATTTTTCAAAAAACAAAAATCTAATACATACTATAGAAAAGCTCTACAATTAGTGGTTTATAAGAAATGCTTTTTTTAAAAAAAGTTGTTTTATTAAAATATTACATTTCGACTATAATACTTCAGCTAATACAAGTCAAAAAATTAAATAATATATATATATATATATATATATATATATATATATATATATATATATATATATATATATATATATATATTTATATATATATATATATATATATATATATATATATATATATATATATATATATATATATATATATATATATATATATCAGTGGCGGATTATCATACAAGTTTTAAGGCAACCGCACCAGGGCCCCGCGATTCAGGGGCCCCAAGCATAAGCAAAAAAGAAACTAAAACCAGACAAGTTTGAAATATATTTATTTTCAGGCATTAAAATTACATTTTTTTTTTGTATTTAAGTGTCTATAATATCATCGAATTTAATTTCGTCCAAAATTTCATTGTCAACAGAAAGAATGGATAAATCGTTCAAACGATCATTACTCATAGTATTAAGCAAATAACTTTTGATTAACTTTAGTTTTGAAAATGATCGTTCGTCTATAACATTATCGACAAACATGCATAAAAACATTCGTAATAAAATATCGATATTCGGAAAAGTGGTGGAAAGATTATCATTGAACATTGTTTTGTACATCGATTCATAATTTAAATTATCAAATGTGAAATAATTTTTGGCAAATTGACATTCGTCAATCAATTGATTTGTATTGAGATCTTTTGGGTATTTTGCGGTTATTGTTCTGTAAGAATTAGCAATCTCTTCATCACTCATTAAATTTAGATGTATCAAAAACGAGTACTATCTAGATCTTTATAATCTTTAGCACGCTCTCTCAGATTGAAAAGAAAAGCCTATATAATTGGCTTGAACAACGATTTTTCAAGGTGGTCTTTTTGTTCCTCTAGACAAAGTGTTTGTGACGTTGAGCAAGTTTGAATATTATTTGCGGTTTGAAATTTGAATATTAGATGAAACAGAATTTAAAAGCTGACAGGCATCATCAAAAATTTTGTTGTAATCTTTATTTTCCAAATCTGTAACTATTAAATCAAACAGTTTTTTCTCACCGTGACAGTTAAATTAGATTTTTGTAATGCTCGATTCACAAAATTAAACTTGGTTAGTACACTTTTCCAGAGGACAAGCATCAAAATATTTTCGAATTGACATAGTTTTTTTATCAAACCTGTTACCACCGCTTTGTTATCGTCACTGAAGCTTTCCTCATGTAGGAAAGATTTTAAAACATGCAACACTTTTAAATAACAAGAATGTAAAACGTGAACTGATTCGTATCTAGCTGACCACCTTGTTCCAGTTGCTCTCTTTAACATGTATTCGCTATTTTCGGTTAATTGTTCTTGTAATCGATTCCATCAAAAAGGGGAATATACGAAAAATCCATAAAGTTTTTCAACCATATCAAAAAACTTAGTTGCAGCAGTATTGCCAGAAACACTATACATATTTACCGACTAAATTTAATGAATGAGCAGAGCAAGGGACAAAAATTGCTGTTTCATTTGTTTGACGATTCAATCTTTGTAGGCCACCATAAATACCTGCCATATTGTAAGCGTTGTCATATGACTGGCCTCTACAATTATCAATGTTTATTTCGTTTTCAATGTGGAATTTCATAATGATGTCAAAAAGATAATTCGAAGTATGACCTTCGATTTCAATAAATGAAATAAATCGTTCACAAATGGTATTACTTTTAACATATCGAACACAAAAAGACAACTGGTCTGTATGGCTCACATCCTCAGTGGAATCGACACTAAACGAAAAATATCGAGATTCTATAATTTCCGAAACAATGTGATTTTTAACATGTTTTGCCATGATAGAGATGAATTCTTCACAAATTGCGCTTGAAATATACGATGCTTTTCCTAAAAATATTCCGAATAATATAAAAATCATTTGTCAATGTTACATGAAAATAGTTTACTTTTTCCTTTATTGCCAAAACGAGAAATATGTTCTTGTAAAAAGGAATCAAATTTAGCCGATAATTCAAGAGATCCAAGAAAGCTTCCATTGTGCCTAAAATTTCATCGTGACCACGAAAAGCAAGTTCTCGTGATGCAATTTTAGTTGTATTATTATAAGATTTCTCTAAAGTAAGTTCATTTTTGATACGCATTATATATGTAAAATTATTGGTCATGTGATACTTAGACAGTTCATGCTTCGAAATGTGATGAATTATTCCAATTATTGAATCTTTTTAATGGAAATGCTTGCGATTTTCCATTCAAATCACCAAATAAACGACATTCAAAACAAAAAACTGCTTCGGCTGACGGTGAATAGATTAGCCAATCTCGTTTAATTTTTGTTGCATTTGTGAGTTTTCTATAAAAATGAAACTCAGTGAATTTTCGACCATATTTTCCAGCATTTTTCATTGCATCTATGTTTTGACACGCAAAGGCACCTAAGAAACTAACTGTATAATAGTACTTTATTGTTGAGATGTTTGATGAAATAGTTTATTTTCGATCAAAAGTTTACAATGCGAGCGAGCAATGAGTATTGCAAATTTGTGAGAAAATAAAATTCATTAAACACGAAAGCAATACGACGTTTTACTCTTCCGTTCTCTGTCGGCATGTTTTAATTTAAAAATAAAATTCATTGATAAAATAAATAAAACGAATAAAGAGGACATCTTTATAGTAAACGAGGACGGAGGACCTTCTTGCTCCAAAGGAGGACGGTCCTACCGAAAAGAGGACACAAAATAATCTATTGACTGATCACTATACAAAACTAATCGATCAAATTAAGCATGAAGTGAAACTCGACCATAACATTGAGTTAATTGAGAATACAACAGGTGAAAAACTTGTACTTGTTGACAGCCTATGTTATGAAACATATACAGCTAAAAAAAATCATGTAAAACCCCGCCTTTATTGAAATGCAACTAATCGTCCAAATTTCAAAGGAATCGATCCAGTACTTAAGGAGATTACCTATTTATTTTGAACAAACGAACATTTACATTTTTATTTATATAGAAGAAGATAGAAGATAGAAGAAGATAGATAAATGAATATTTATTGAAATTCTATTAAAAGTTTATAGGCTGGGGCCGTTATGGATTTTTATATCTGAAATAAAAAAAATTAGTAGCAGGTAACGGCCGGCTGGAATATATAGTTGAGGTCATAAACAATGAAAAAAAAACTTTCGAACTTGAGATGAAGGGAAGTAGTGAAATGGGGTGATGTGTAAGGGGTGAAAACTGTTTTTCGTTATTTGTAACGAAACTAAGCCTCCTAGAGAAAAGTGTTACATACAAAAGTTGTAGATAATAAAAAATCTAAAACTTTTATTTCGTACATTTTTCGACATAACCTCAAAGTTTGCGAGAAAATGATAAAAAACCGATTTTTCTGTTTTTTATTTTTATTTCGCGTGAAAATTATTTTACCATTTTTCCGAAAAAACACCCCTTTCTTCGGCGAACGACTTTATTGATGTTTTTTTGGATTTTGATGTTGTACTAGTGCTTATTTTTTTGTCAAGACACCAACTCTCAAATAGTATATCGATTTTAATGATTTATTGTTATTTAGCAGCTTAAAATTGAGAAAAACCGAAAACAAAAATTTCGAATCTCGAACTTGTCGATTTTTTTAATTTTTTTCAATTTTTTAGCATATTTCTGTTAATAATTCATAATATTTTAAAGAAAAAACTTTCTTTGGTATAAAATAAATAAAGTTGAATGAATTTACTTATTGGAAACAACGCTAAAATTGAATAAAGTAAAAACTAAAAAAATGCTGTTACGTATTCAAACAAAAAAAAATTTACAAAGTTTAAAATTTAACAGCATACTATAGGGTTGCCACGTGTCCTACTTTCGGTAGAACAGTCCTACTTTGGAGCAAGAATGTCCTAAGTCCTCCTTTACTATAAAAATGTCCTTCTTTAGGCAAACTGTAATACAATATCTTACACTGAAAAAAATAGATTTTTTTCTACCTATTTCTCTCAATAAACGCGCTAGCAAAATAAGTAATTGTTATAGCACCTTTACTTATATTAAAATTGTAGCTGATTATTTAACTTTATGTCGAAAGGTTAGTAATAATAGCAAATAATTTACATTGCTGACATATGTGAATATGTATGCTTTATTGCACGATTTATTCAGGTGGTAAACCACCATTGTTTAAATTTTGAAATAAACCCACCGTTAAACCTCTGTTTTTTTAAACAACTTTTGTTACAAAGTACCTGTTCTTAGAATTATTAATAAAATAAAATGACTGAACCGAATTTTGTTATAAAGTAAAACCTTTGACTAAAGAAAGCTAACGATTTTGAAGGAATATGTAAATACACAAAACTACTACTACTTATGAGTAACTTATACAGTTACTTAACTACTTATGAGGCTAACTACTTACTGGCTTACAACATAAGTTTATTGATTTTTTTGAAAGTTCCAATGAATCAGCAGCCGGCATGTTTGGCTGTATTTCTGAGTTCTTAAAACTTTAAGTTTAAGTTTTTCGAGTGTTACCGCATTGGAGGCTAATAACATCAATGCGAATTTGTATGCCATTATTAATTATAAATAAATAAATTAGCATTATAGAAATAACGCCATACATTCATTCATACATCCATACTTACACCAAACCGAAACCGAATTTTTTTAAAAAAAATTAATTTTTAACTGAAAAATGAAGTGGCACAAATCCAACGAGTTTTTTAGTTTTGAGACATTAGGGGTAGTGTGTTCTACTTTGAAACTTTGAAAACATGGCAATCCTGAGCATACAGGTATTTGAAATGCCCGTACAAAACGACTGAAGGTTGGGGGGAGAGAGGGGTAGGATAAAGTGAGCCTGTACAGAAGCAGCAGAGCTCGTTCTTTTGTAGTAGTAAATCTCTATTCATCTAGTTGTGTGAAAGTATTTTGGGCGGACGTGGAATTTGCAAATCGAGGCTTCAGCCGAGATTTGCACCCACAATAAGCCCAAAAAAGCTTACGTCCGTGCATCATATACTACTTTTTATTCGCCGCAAAAATGCCGTCTGCTGATTCATTGGCACTTTCAAAAAAACCAATAAACTTATGTTGTAAGCCAGCTACTCATAAGTAGTTAAGTAACTGTATAAGTTACTCATAAGTAGTAGTAGTTTTGTGTATTTACATATTCCTTCAAAATCGTTAGCTTTCTGTAGCCAAAGGTTTTACTTTATAACAAAATTCGGTTCAGTCATTTTATTTTATTAATAATTCTAAGAACAGGTACTTTGTAACAAAAGTTGTTTAAAAAAACAGAGGTTTAACGGTGGGTTTATTTCAAAACTTAAACAATGGTGGTTTACCACCTGAATAAATCGTGCAATAAAGTATAGATATTCACATATGTCAGCAATGTAAATTATTTGCTATTATTACTAACCTTTCGACATAAAGTTAAATAATCAGCTACAATTTTAATATAAGTAAGGGTGCTATAACAATTACTTATTTTGCTAGCGCGTTTATTGAGAGAAATAGGTAGGAAAAAAATCTATTTTTTTCAGTGTAAGATATTGTATTACAGTTTGCCTAAAGTAGGACATTTTTATAGTAAAGGAGGACCTAGGACATTCTTGCTCCAAAGTAGGACTGTTCTACCGAAAGTAGGACACGTGGCAACCCTATAGTATGGTGTCACATTTTAAAGTTTGTAAATTTTTTTTTGTTTGAAAACGTAACAGCATTTTTTTAGTTTTTACTTTATTCAATTTTAGCGTTGTTTCCAATAAGTAAATTCATTCAACTTTATTTATTTTATACCAAAGAAAGTTTTTTCTTTAAAATATTATGAATTATTAACAGAAATATGCTAAAAAATTGAAAAAAATTAAAAAAATCGACAAGTTCGAGATTCGAATTTTTTTTTTCGGTTTTTTCTCAATTTTAAGCTGCTAAATAACAATAAATCATTAAAATCGATATACTTTTTGAGAGTAGGCATCTTGACGAAAAAAATAAGCACTAGTACAACATCAAAAATCCAAAAAAATATCAATAAAGTTGTTCGCCGAAGATAGGGGTGTTTTTTCGGAAAAATGGTAAAATCTCGAAAAATATTTATTTTCCATAATTGAAAAAATTCATGCTTATTATGTGCAAATAATTACGTACTTTCACAAAGTTTTTAATTTAAATTAAATAATTTTCACGCGAAATACAAATAAAAAACAGAAAAATCGGTTTTCCATTATTTTCTCGCAAACTTTGAGGTTATGTCGAAAAATGTGTTCATTAAAGTTTTAGATTTTTTTATTATCTACAACTTTTTTATGCAACACTTTTCTCTAGGAGGCCTAGTTTCGTTACAAATAACGAAAAATAGTTTTCACCCCTTACACAGCACCCCATTTCACTACTTCACTTCATCTCAAGTTCGAAAGTTTTTTTTTTCATTGTTTATGACCTCAACTATATATTCCAGCCGGCCGTTATCTGCTACTAATTTTTTCATCTCAAAAAGGTAACGGCCCCAGCCTATTATTGCAACACTAATCTTTATAAAATTGTTTGTGTGTTTTTTTACTGAAAATAATAATTAAAAGTATTCTTTTTACTAATTGAAATAAAATAAACCTGACTAAAGTCTAATTTAAATATTTTGTTTATATTTATTTCAATAACTTTTCTAAAAAACGTGTTTTAGTTATTCTATTTTCTAGAGTATCGGTACTACACCGGTAACGTGAGAACTTTGTCAGTATTGGCAAAACGGAAATTTTGGAAGCGCTACTCTCGATGTAAATATGTTATTGATTACTTTCATTTTGAAAAGTTATCGTTCAGCCGGGAACGGTAACGGTAACAGTATTGGCATCGAACCTAATTTCATAGAAATAAAAAAAATAATCAACAATCTTTACAAACAATCTTTACAACAATCCTTACAACAATCGAATCAACGCTTGAAAACCACCACTAATTCCGGCCATATTGTTTGCGTTATCATATGACTGTCTCTGCAATTTGGTATGTCAATTAAGTTTTCTTCGAGGAATTTTTAAACGAAGCCAAAAAGATACTCTTATGTTTGACCCTCAATTGGAATAAAAGCAACTAGTCGTTCATTGATTTTACCATCTTTTACATATCGAATGCAAAAAGCCAATTAATCCGAATGACTTTCATCCAGAGTGGAGTCAACACTAATCGAATAATAAACTGCGTCAATGACGTTGGCTGCAATACGATTTTTGATTTCTTGCCCCATGGTGGTAATAAATTCGTCACATATTGTGCTTGAGAGGTACGACGTTCTTCATAAAAATATCCCAATAACAATCACTTTTATCATTTCATTAAGTTTCCTTCAGATGTCGCATGCCTTTTCCTTTGTTGCCAAATTTATCACTATGCTCTTTTAAGAAAGTATCAAATTTAGCCAAAAGCTCAAGAGCTCCAAGAAAGTGGCCATTGTGATTCGAGCCCAGAGTTTCATCACTCTCGGAAGTTCGGCATTAAAACTTTTGTTTTTTATTTATTTTCTTTATAAATTATATATCTTTATTTAAAATATTCGAATAGATTATTGCTTTTGGATTGCAAAATAGAGAAATCGAAAATTTTATTTGGAATTATTTATTTGAGAATCTGAGAAAACAATGGAACCCATAGTTAAAAACTGCTGCAAGAGTATCGTTTGAACTAGAGAATCAATTCATGATACACATTGAATATTCTCATTTCAGAGATTTTTTAAGGGTGCAATTGTTATCGTTTTTCCTGTTCTGATTTCAGACATGCAATTATGAATCATCAAAAAATCAGTTCTGTTTTTTAGCCATCAAAAATGAATTTTTGAAAATACTTTAATTTACTAGGGTTTTTTTCGAAGCTGATGACCGTTTTATTTAGTAATCAATTTTGGAAAATGAGGATAAAGGGCCCCCAAAAATTTACCCGCACCAGGGCCCCCTGAGCTCTTAATCCGCCACTGATATATATATATATATATATATATATATATATATATATATATATATATATATATATATATATATATATATATATATATATATATATATATATATATATATATTTATTTATTTATTTTTATTTATTTATTTTTATATATATTATACATACATAAGCTTGCAGCTTTTTAATTATATGTTTTAATAAGTTATATACTATGGCGTACAAGAATTTTATTTATTTCAATTTTACTTTTCCTTATAACTAATTGAATTACAAAAAAAAATAAGATAACCAAACTCAATGAAGCACTTATAGTTAGAATAGTCAGGATAGTTTTTTTTTAATTTCATTTCATTTTTAATAATATGCAATACACAAATAACCACTATTTACAAAAATAATTATAATTTATGTCAATTGTTACAACCTAAACTATTTCAAAGTTGAAAAAATTACGATATTCTTTTCGAAAACTATTGAATGATTGCGCTGATTTAATATTTACAGGTAAGGAATTCCATTTGGAGATACCTCGAGCAAAAAAAGACGAGTTCAGCATATGTGTACTATTTCGTGGTACAATAAGATTATTTAGTCTCTGCGAAGTAGTTCGAGTAAGTTTAAGAAAAAGGTATATTGGTTCCTCTGTTTTCAACAACCGGTAGAAAATACAATTATTTTTGAAATTTAAAAATTCTCGAAAGCTGCATCCAGTGACTTTGTTTGCATATGACGAAACATGATCAAATTTACGTAACTTAAAAACATAACGTATGCAGGCATTAAACAATAATTGCAGCTTATGAAAATATATTTCATGCATTCCAGAGAAAACCGAACTACAATACGAAAAATGAGGCATGACATACGTTTGGATGAATTTACGTCGCAATGCCGTTGAAGCGAAACTTGTGGTTGACCATAAGGTTCGGAGTATACCGAAAATTTTATTGCTCAAATAATTTGTATGTTGTTCCCATGATAAACGTTTGTCCATTATTAACCCCAGATTTTTCACACTATCCGCATAGCTGACATTTATATTATTAACTGTAACATTTGAAAGTCCTTCAGTATTGACCTTTTGATTTGAGAGAATAATACACTGCATTTTGTTGGGATTTAACTGCAGCTTATTTTCAATAGACCAATTCCATATTTTTTCAATATCCGAATTGATTTCAGAGATACACTGATTCATTTCAGCTTTGGTTCCACTGTTGTATATTTGCAAATCATCAGCATAAATATGATACTTTGAATGCAACAAATGCGTTGGAAGATCATTAATAAATAATGAGAACAATATCGGTCCCAGCACGGATCCCTGCGGAACACCAGATGAAAGTTCCATGCGCTCTGAAATTGAAGAGGTATCTAATGTGCACGTCGCTTTTTTATGTACTTCTTGAGAGCGACCGCTCAGATATGACAAAATTAATCTACAAGTCAAGGAATGAAAATTAAAATTATGCAAAAGTTTTAATATCAGCAGAAGGCGATCAACCGAATCAAATGCCTTACTAAAGTCTAGTAAAACAAGCGCATTTATTCTACCTGCATCCAAATCCCTTCTAATGTCGTCCACAATATTTAAAAGAGCCGTTTCTGTACCATGGTTAGGGCGATAAGCGGATTGAAACCTGTCTAAAAGTTTGTGCTCATTTAAGAAGGCAATTATTTGCTTTGCAAGAACTTTTTCAAAGACTTTTGACAGGCTTGGGAGCAAGCTTATTGGACGAAAATCTGTTAATTGGGTTGGTTTTGAAATTTTTGGTAATGGTATTACCTTAGCTACTTTCCAACATGTAGGAAAAATTGATGCA
Source organism: Diogma glabrata (assembly GCA_963693315.1). NCBI lineage: Eukaryota > Metazoa > Arthropoda > Insecta > Diptera > Cylindrotomidae > Diogma > Diogma glabrata. The sequence continues at coordinate 133,705 of CAVNZG010001521.1, forward strand.
GAAATTAAATTATTAAATATATATAAAATAAATCGGCCAATTAATGGGAAAATCAATTTAATAAATTCTAGTGGGATTTCGTCTGTACCACTTGCATTTGATTTTATAGATTGAAAGGCTTGAAAAAGTTCGCTTAAGTCAATATGTTCAAAACAAAACTGATTTAAAGTTGAGCTACTGTAATTATCACTTAATTGATCTATAATTGGAACCGATTTATCTGAAGGATTAGCTTGCATTGCCTTACAGAAATGACGATTAAGCTCATCAGCAGAAAAAGGAATTTCATGTTCAATTTCCTCTTTCCCAAATCCTAGTTTTTTTACATTTTTCCAAAATTTATTTGGTGGTTGTTTAGGGTTTAAGAAACTAGAAAGAAATGCTGCTTTGGTTTTTCTTATAAGATAAGTAACACGATTACGACTACGTTTAAAGTCTATGTAAGCACTCTCAGTCCTAAACTTTTTCCATTGTTTATATGAGAAATCACGTAGTTCCATTTCTGTCAATATTTCATCGGTTATCCATTTAGACTTAGACGGTTTAATAACAATCTCCTTAATGGGAACGTTTGCATTGTACAAATCCGAAATCAGCTTATTTAAGGTATCAAGTTGATTTTCAGCTTCAGGAATATAATAAATTTGTTCCCATGGTAATGATAAACAATGTCTTGATAGGTTATTTACATTAAGGTTCTTAAAGTCGCGAATTTTAATTTTAGCTGGACGACGGTCATGGTGGACATCATAGGCACAGAACAATAAATCATGATCCGACCCCGCATACACTTGGTTGACAAATTTCATTTTATTCGTGTTTGTTATAATTAGATCAAGTAAAGAAGGAAAATCACCATGTTTAGGAAAATGTGTTGGTTCAGAATTTACAATTTCCAAAGACAAACTATTTAGAAGATTTTTAAATTTATTAATAGCTGGGTTTGTCCTTAAAACATCATAGTTGAAATCTCCGCATAAAATTATATCTGAATAAGATGGCGAATAATCCGAAAGTATTTTTTCAAGATCAGAACAACAATTTTCTTTTGGTGGTTTGTATGCTACTCCTAATAAGATTTTTGAAAAAGGAAATATTAATTCTATTAAAGTTATTTCAAGATTAGATTTTACAGAAGCAAAAATAATTTTCGATGGAATGGAAGACTTTACATAGATACAGATGCCCCCACCTCGTTTATTCAATCTATCAGATCTATATAATTTAAAACCAGGTATAGAAATACTTTGATTAGAAATATTTTCATTTAACCAACTTTCAACAATGCATATAACATCAATTTGTACTCCCTCTAAAAGACAAAGCAATTGATCAAATTTTTTTGGAAGACTATGAATATTGACATGGCATATATTAAGACCACTATATCTATTTAATGATGTCCTCATTACTATATTTGAATAAAACAGTTTGCTTTTCACAGAAGTAGTATTTTGTCTCGAAGTATCTTTTAAATTAGACTGTTCCCTAGCCGTTATCATATTGCGCTTTCATCCATACTCGAAAAGAAGAAACAGTTGTTATATGTGAATTCAGTTTGATACAATTAACATCAATTCTCTTAATATAATGTAAAGTGGTTATCCTAATCATTCTAATCTTAAAAATACAATTTAAAAACAAAAGAACAAACATTATCAATTAACTTAAATATCTATATTCAAATACTCACACAAACAAGGCAAAAATTATTAGTTATACGAAAATTTTCATTTTCGATCTACATTGTGTAAATTCAAATTTTTCAGGATGTAATTTTTGTAGCTGTTGTTTTAGAACGTGTTTGTATATTTAAAGTAGCGTTATCATCAGCTGGTGTTAATGTTGATGTTAAACAAACAAGATCGTCCGTCTTGTCTGTGTTGTTATTTTCATTTGATTCTACAAGTTTTGATTTATGTATTGCAATATTTTCAGACTCCAGCTGATCAATATTTTGAATTAGTATAGGTGTCATTCTCTCAACCGGAATAATATGAACCAGGCCATTTTTTGTGAAACACTTTAAAATCATTTTTGAATTTTGCAACACTTTGGCTTTTCGAAGAATATTGGCGTTTTTACTAGTTAGACTATCGTTGCAATATATTCGAGATTCAAGTTCTAATCCAATGTCCGATAATTTAAGATTGCCTTTTGTTTTATACTTGGATAAAAATTCAGATTTCATATATCTATGTTGAAAACGAACTACAATGGATGTTGTTACGGCATCTCTAACTTTCTTTGGCTTAAGCCGAAAAATTGCTGTAATTTCCTGTTCGGCAATAGTAATTTGTAGAGCTTTACAAATGTTTGAAAATATGTCACTCTCGGAAACATTCTTAAGAAAAGGTATACCGCTAACCAACATATCACATGACCTTTTATCCCTTTCTAAAGCATCGATTCTATTATCCAGATGTTTAACTTGTTTACAAACTTTATCCACTTCTTCAATCACCTTACATATTTCGGATTTAATTTCTGAATTCACTTCACCAACATATTTTAAAACTTCTAGATGACTCTTTTGAATTTTGTTTTCCATATTTGTTAGTTTAATGTTAATGGAATCGATAAATTTCGATAAATTTTCGGATTTGTTAGCCATTTTTCACTCTCGAAAAACAAAAATGTAATGATTTAGATTTTTCTATTGAATATAAAGCACAATTTTATTAATATTTAGCAATTATTTTATGATATAACACCTTTTCAGTTAGAAATTAGAAAAACACAATTTTATATATATATATATATAATATATATATATATATATATATTTATATTGAGTGATAAATTAAATTATATGAGCAATTTCACGCAAGTTCAGCAAATTTTTGCGAAATTTTGACTTGACCCCTTTTAATTTTGAATATATTTTGTTAATGGATAGTCTTTCATAAATAAAAAATACAAGTTCTCTTAGAATTTTTTTTTCGACGAGGGGTCTTCACAGGGTGCCCCTGAATTTTTTGTTATTTTGTGATGTGAGTGCATTTTGACGAGCGATTGTAGAAAAACTACTGAATCGATTTTCATAAATGATATGTCGTTGAATAGGTATTAGAACAAAGTTTTTAAAAATATACACTGTTAATTTTTTGAAATAATTTTTAACGGTGTAACATATGAAAAAAACGGTGTAATTGAAAAAAAGATGGCATAGCCTTTTTTTTTTTTTTTATAACTAAATTGAAGCTTATTTTATATCTAACCACTTGTGAAAGTTTGGAACTTGCATTATTTTTTGTTTTAAGATAAAATTCGTTGTGCATATGACTGTCGGGAATCAGATTTTTTTTTCTGAAGGAAAATTATAAAAATGGCGATTTTTAGATTCAGATTTTTTTATGTTAAATATCAAATATTTTATTATTAAATGGACTTTTTAAAAAGCAATTTCAGCAAAATTTTGCGACATTTTGACTCGACCCTTTTTAATTTGGTTTATTTTTAGTTTATAGATAGCCTTTGATAAATGAAAAATACGACTTCAAGTATAATTTTTTTTAAATATAATAATAAAAATTATTATATTTTTAAATATAATAATATAATTATAATAACAGTATAATTATAATAACGAACAACAGTAATGCTACGCGTCATTTGGTTGAAAAAAGTAAAACTCTACATAAAAATAATTTTCAGCATTCATCTGCGACGGATAAAAGAGGTGTATCCACAACAGATATAAATGTTGTGGAGCAGTTCTATAAAAGTGATGAAATCAGTAGATTATTGCCAGGCAAACGAGATGCAATATCTTTTAAAAAAGGAGATGAGCGCATAAAAACACAAAAGCGCTTATTGCTATGTACATTAAATGAAGCTTATGTGGAGTTTAAAAATAAGTTTCCTGATGTGAAAATAGGATGTACTAAATTCACGTCCCTTCGACCACAAGAATGTATAAAATTATCACAAGGAGTTCATAATGTGTGCGTACTTTTTTGGGATAACTTAAATATTTTGGTGCAACCTGCGTGTTTCTTAACATAAAAGAAAGGGAATTAAATTACTATATGCTCCAAGAAATTAAAAAATTTACAATCATTGTTTGTTGAAAATTAATGCCGTTGTATAAGAAAATCAATAAAAATCAATAAAAAAAGCTGATCCCTCCATGGGTAAAACAAAAGTTAAAACTTAAAATAACTAAACTTTGACGGATTGTTATATTTTTCAAATTTTGATATAAATAATTAAAAAGTATTAACAAGTTTAAATATAAAATTTTAATTACAACTTTAAAAGAAGACAAATTGGAGCTCAATTTATGTATAGTGTTTACTACAATATCGATCGAATCTATTGTCATATAATTTTAATGTTTGTGCCGGATGGAAAATCTCCCCTATTAATCTTCCTTCCATTCATCACATTGCCCAATTCTTCTAGTGTCTAATAATCGTTTCTAAAAGTAGTTTCTAATTACTCTTTTAAATTCTAATGACCGTCTCAAAAATTTGATTCAAGTTTATTTGTTTTACTAAATAATTGGTTGTTATTTTTTTTTTTTTTTTTACTTTATTTAATTTTAGAATCATTTAAATTATAAAATTTGTGTAGATTCAAATGGCTCAGATTACTACTCTAGACAAAGAGAAAAAAGAAATTACTTATTAACTATGATATACTTAATTGATAAGTTAATAATAACAATTTATTATAAAATTATTATAAAATTATTAAAGTTAAATACACTGTATTTGCTTTATATGCAATGTAGTACTAATAGACAATATCAATAATAAAACCCCCATGGCATTACAGTAAATTTACGGAGAATTTAGAAATTTGTTAAACAAATGAGTCTTGATTTTATTTTTAAATAACGAGATTCGTTGTTCTAATTTAATATCAGTATTCAAATTATTAAACAATATTAGGCCCCGACAGAGAATATTATTAAATCCAAGATTAGTTCTGTAAGTTTCAACAAAAAAATTAAGATTGCCTCTGGTTGGATATTCATGAATATCGTTCACCAGTATTATACGTTGGTTATGTTTGAGCATGCCTTGCTTTATTTTAAAAACTAGAAGAAGGAGCTCATATTCGTGAATCACTGTAATTGGCAGCTTATCAATACCGTATAATTGCTTAGTTGGGTGAAGTTGAGGCAGCCTATATATGGTCTTAAATATTTTGTTTTGAATAATTTGCAGTTGTTTCAGTTTTGTAGCACCAGCACAGTTCCAAACTGGATTCAAATACAACAATCTAGGGTAAATATATGCAAAATACATTGACCATAAAACATTTTTACTAACAATATTTCGTGTTCGGTATATTGCAAATATATATGGAGAGATATTTTTTATAATGGTGTCAATTTGTGTATGCCAGTTAAGCTTAGAATCTATTTCAAGACCCAAGTACTTAACAGACGATACTCGTTTGATCAAATTATTCAAAATTTGAATTTCATTAGGCAACTCTGAAGTGTTTTGTTTGTCAATCCAAGAAATCCAATGCAAATACCGGGAGGCAGCGTTGCAATTAATTAACTCCAGCTGATGATAAATCTGGTGGACAGCTGCTAAAGTAGTGAGGGGTGTGCTTGTGGGAAACTTTTAAACTGGTAAAAAAAACGAATTCCAAAAGCAATTTGATGCCGCTTCAAAATTTGTATGACGCATGTTAACACCATAACAATTGAAAAAAAAGTGATCAGCTGATTATTGGATTGGGGATTATAGGTCAGCTCCTCGTATACATCAGTATAAAAATGCAATATAGTCAAGACCTTTCTGCATAGGATCTTCATGAAACTTTGGCAAATGATCAACTGAACCTGAAAATGGAAAATCTGAATTCATTTTAAATTTGGACAAAATGGCGGGGGTCTCCCGAACACTTCTACGTTTAAATCTTCAATAACTTCTAATACCGAGATATGATCTTATGGAAACATGGTATATAAAGTTTTAGTACTGTTTCCAATATTTCTGCATACAAACTTTCTGTTTGATACTTCCGCTTAAAAAGTTTTTTTTCCAGGTGTTTATCCCTACTATAGCCAACAATTACCGATCGATTTTCATGAATCGTTGGTAAGAGCTTTCAAGTATCATGAGAAAGATTTTATCAGCTTTTGGAGTACATTGGATAAAGGGTTGGTGGGTCCACAGATGTTTTTTTCCACTATGTTTTTATGTTTGTTGGGAATGAATTTTGATCAAACTTTGGAAAAAGATGAAAATATGTATGGCAAGGAACTGATTGATTTTTGAGCGATAGTGAACAAAGTGGGGGGGGGGGTCTCCCAAACACCTGTTTTTTTAAAGCTTAATAACATCTGTGCCTGATAATCGAATTGGATGAAACTTGGTACATAAACATTTGGTATGGTTCACAAAAGTTCTGCATCCCAACTTCCGGTTTTTCATTTCCGGTTATAAAATTTTGGTACTCCAAACAAACATTGAAAAAATGGTGACACAATAAGCAGGTGTTCGGGAGGTTCCCCACCATTTATCTCAATATTGTACAAAAACTAATCAGTTTTTTGTCATTTAAGTCTCCATATTTTTTGAAAGTGTCACTAGTCACTAAAATTGATTAATGAATGAAGTCTGTATGCTCCCAACAAACTTTAAAAACCAAAGTGCGAAAAGTCAGCAGTTGTATGGTAGACCCCCCACCACTTTGATCAATGTGTCCCAAAAGAAGATAATTATTTTTCACTAATTGAAACTTTTTCCATAAGTTTCATCATAATCACTTTAAAACATTACAAACCAAAATTTTTTACCGGAAACGAAAAACCAGAAGTTGAGATACAGAACTGTTGTGAACCGTACCAAATGTTTATGTATCAAGTTTTATCCAGTTCGATTATCATGTACAGATGTTATTAAGCTTTAAAAAAAAACAGGTGTTTGGGGGACCCCCCCGACTTTGTTCACTATCGCTCAAAAACTAATCAGTTTCTTGTCATACATATTTGCATCTTTTTCCAAAGTGTCGTCAAAATTCATTCCCGAACGAATGTTTTATGCTCCCAACAAACATAAAAAATATTGTGGAAAAAACCACCTGTTGTATGGTGGACCCACCAACCCTTTATCCAATGTACTGCAAAAGCTGATAAAATCTTTTTCATGTTACTTGAAAGCTTTTACCAACGTTTCATGAAAATCGATCGGTAATTGTAGGCTACAGTAGGGATAAACACATGGAAAAAAACTTTTTAACCGGAAGTGTCAAACAGGAAGTTGGTATGCAGAAATATTGGAAACAGTATTAAAACTTTATACACCAAGTTTCCATAAGATTATATGTCGGTATTAGAAGTTATTGAAGAGTTAAACTTAGAGGTGTTCGGGAGACCCACCGCCATTTCATCCAAATTCAAAATGAATTCAGATCTTCCATTTTCAAGTGAACCTGGATCATTTGCCAAAATTTCATGAAGATCCTATGCTGAAAGGTCTTGACTATATTGCATTTTTATACTGATGTATACGAGGAGCTGACCTATAATCTCCCATCCGCCAATCAGCTGATCACTTTTTTTTCAATTGTTATGGTGTTAACATACGTCATACAAATTTTGAAGCGGCATCAAATTGCTTTTGGAATTCGTTTTTTTTACCAGTTTAAAACTCCCCCACAACCACACCGCCCGCAAGTCTGACGGCTGACTCTTAGTTTTTACATCACAAATAATTAATCTATCTATAAAAATTAAATTCAATCGGCATCAAATCACTAACCAAAATGCAACGCTGTCTCTCGGTCTATATGATTTGCATCGTTTAACGTTGCAAATATTAAAACACCAAACTAAGGTAAATAATAATAAACTAATTGAAGATACGTGAATTATGAAATACAATAATTAAAGTGTCGATATTAAGTTTATTAACCTTGGTGTGTATATTGATTGAATTTTCTTTGATTTGGTAATTTGAAAACAAATCAAGTTACAAATAAATTTTATAATTTTAATTAATTGGCGAAAGCTTCAAAAACTTTGGACGGAAAGAATGAAAAATTTAGAGTTGTCCGAAAGTCGAGGGATAAATTTTGAAGTGAATGATTCGCTTAAATTCCATTTTTCAAGTTTTGTTGGGTTTAAGTTAAGTTCTGTTTGGGATATATTTTTAGAATTTTGAAAAAAGCTTTAATTTTTGATTTTGTAAGAAGTTTTGGAATATTTTTAGAATTTTGAAAAATTTTTAATTTTTGATTTTATTATAATTTTGGAAAAAGTTTCAATTTTTGATATTGTTATAAATTATAATTTATAATTTTTGCAATATTTTTAGAATTTTTGAAAAAAGTTTTTATCTTTGATTTTGTAATAATTTTTGAAATATTTTTAGAATTTTGTTTGAAAAAAGATTAAATTTTTGATATTATTTAATTTTTACAATATTTTTGGAATTTTGAAAGAAATTTGAATTTGTCATTTTGAAATATTTTCTCGAAACGCTAAATGGAGGGGTTTTTGACTAGTTTTCTGATTGTATAATCTTTTCACTAAATTATGTTAATTTCTGATCTGTTTTAATTTTCCGACAACTTATTGATGTTTCGTGTTAGTTTTGTAATACATATCTAAACAGAGATAAAAAATACATGTACTTTAACAAAGAGTTATGTTTGATATACATCGCTGCCCAAAAATAAAAACCATGTCGCTATAAAAGTTTTTTGCCGAAAACTATATTAAAATCCTTAACCCAGACCGAAGTCTTGATATCTCAGAGCTGTGAGATTTCAGCCCCGCCATATTTTAATTTTGAATAACGCCATTCTTTTTTTCGTTTGAATAACGAAATTCTGTTTTCTTTTCAAAAATCGGGACGTTTTACAAATGCCGCGGGACAAATAGTTAAAAATCGGGACTGTCTCGTAAAATAGCGGGACGTCTGGTCACCTTATATTATTGTTCCTAAATGCAAAACATTTTGACATTTAAAACCAGCAAAAAATCTAATTTTTTTCGTGATAGATGGCTCCGTATAGTACTTCGAAAAATCAAGATTTTTTTATCACGTTGTCTCGGCCGAACACTAGGACTGACACCATGAATACAGATTTAATAAAAAAAAGGTTCCGTTAACGATTAATAATTTGTGACAAAAATATACATACAATAGAGATGAATTTTTTAAAATATTATCAATTGACTTTTTTGACAAATTTGTGGAATTGTTTTCAATTAACTACAGAAAATCAAGACTATTGTTACTCACCAGATGGTGATCTTCCAACAAACAAGTGAGCACTTCCGATTATAGGATAATTTTCAAATTCTGAACAATTTTTGATATATTCGAAAACCTTTCGATTTTTTATACGATAAATTATCCATAATGTAAATAATATTATGGTAATGTACACTAAACTCACTAAATACATTTCACTAAAACTTAATTACTTAAACTAATATATTAGTTTAAATGCATATTCTTTACTGGTCCTAAGTTAAAATTTTGTAAGATTTTATACCTTTTAATTTATATTGTGTGTATTAGGTTTGAATAAGATGTGATCAACATAAATCTTTTTAGTTAACTTCTTGTTAACCTTAAATTAGATAAGGTTGTTAACATATTTAAATTTACAAACTTAAATTAAGTTTCTATTTCAAGTTAGATAGTTGTAGATTTTAAAATCTAAATCAATGTATGTATTTTAGATGTTTTCTATAAAGAGAGAATTGGTAAACTTGTTTTGATCAATCCTCCTTGAAGTGAATTAGTTAAAGAAGACCATATATCTGCAAGTATGGTTGACAAGACAAACATCGTGTTTGAACAAACATTTTGAGTATACAGTGATACTTAAAATGAGGTGACCAGATTTTTCTATTAGTATAGCGGGACACCATAGAATAAGGCGATTGATTAAAAATTTATTCTATATGAAACAACAAAAGATTTCCTAGAACGTAAATATAGTTTTGTTAAGTAGACCATAACAGAAAATTGGGCAGAGTGTGAGGGGTGCGAGGAAAAAATTGTTTTTTCACCAAGTTGCCGCTAACAAAGATCGAAGGTTTTAATGGCGTCGTCGGAACATTACATGGAACCTTTGAGAAAATCGTTAAGAATGGCTTTATTGCTATTAGCATGAGGAACGTTTCGGGACATAAACTTTTCAGGGCGTTCGTAATAATTAGGTTTGGTTTAGTTAACAATTAGGCAGTAGGTTTGATTCCAGTTGAATCAATCCCGTTGATAATGAGACCAGCATCAGAAAGACGCTCAAAAACAGTTCTAGGATGTTTGAGGTGTTCCTCAAAAGTTTCCGAAGCAATTGGGAGGTCATCTGTGTAAATGAAATAGAAATTTAGGTTTCGGAGAGGGAATCCATAATTTGTTGGAAGAATTGCCTAGCGTTTCGCAATCCAAAGGTTTTGTAAATAAAACAAGACTGATCTTTATGAACGATAAAAGTATAATTAATCACAAGCTTAATAAACAGATATTTATATTCAACAATATTTGTTATATGTACTATAAAGTAAATGTATATAAGTTAAATATATAAAAGATATTTGCATGTTGTTGTTGGGTTTGCAGTCCAAATTCAACATTTTGCAAATCAAATTCAACATTTTGCAAATCAAATTCATTTTTTTGTTATTCAATTTGATTTGCAAAAAATTGAATTTGATTTGCAATGAGTTGAATTTGGACTGCAAAATCTGTTAAGAACAAGAATTTATGTATTAACTAAGATTAATGTTAATTGTGAATGGCATTTTACATGATATTTTAACACCTCCACACTCAGAGAATTTTGATAGTAAATTTAATAACCGCCCGTTTTAAAAAGGCGTAATTATTATTAATTTATTATTAAAGTTATTTTTATTTTATTAATCTAATTACGATTTTTGTTAAAGTTATTGTCACAATAATTAGATTAATATTTCTTGTAATTATTTTAATAAAACTTTTTATTAAATTAAAAATATGGTCCATATTATTAAAATAATCAGAACTGTTGATTAAATTAATAACCAATTCTTATTAAAAAATTGATTTCACACAGTAAAATAAAAAATCTTTTTATTAAAGTAGAGCTATTAAAATAAAAACATAAATTATTATTTTTGTAGTTAAATTTATTAACCATTTTATAAGATTAATTACCGACGTTCTTATTTTTAAACCTTAGGTCATTAGATTAATAAAATATACATACATTAATTAATTCTTTGGTTATTATTTTAAATTTGAATTAAGAAAATCTTAAGAAGTATCTCAGTTTTTATTCAGACGCTGACTACAAAACATTAAAAAATATTTGTGTTTTGGAAAATAATTTAAAGTTAAATATAGCTATTTATGTATTAAGGGCATAAAGTATGTCTTTTCCGCTTGAGATTGAAATTGTTGCTCGAGGCGTTAGCCGAGAGAAACAATCACTCGAAAGCAAAAAAGATACTTTATGCCTTAATTGCATACAAGATTTTTTGTACGAGTAAGATTCTGTATTATTTGCATAAATAAAAGTACATATATTTACACAAAATAGTAAAATATTTTTTCGAAAATTATTTTATCAAAGTAGTTTTTCGAAATAATAGTAATACAATAACTTTAGGCATTGTTATTTCACTTTTAGCATTGTTATTTCAATAGGAAAAAAATGCCTGCTTTATGTACAATTTTTGAATCGCAAAAATGAATTTAACGGTTTACTCGCACAAAAAATAATTTTTTTATTCGCCTATATATTAAAGTGTTACTTTATTACTGTGATTTGCGGCTTTAAAGTATCACTTTTCAGCTATTTATTTTGTCGTCATAGCTACGTCCAAAAAAGTAAAAAGCATTTGTATTTGTTTAAATCTATGAAAAATAAATTTTTTTATCAAAGCAACCCGCAAAATCAAAATTTCATTATCCAATTAAAATAGTTGTTATCATTTGTTGTCATAGAATTTGGAAAAAATAATAAATATTTTTTCAAAGGTTACTTGTTCCACATATTTTGATTTTAAAATTTATGAAAATTTGTAATTTTAATTTAGAATAAACAACTTTTCTTACAATATTTTGCTTGCGGCGAATAAAAAATAGTATATGATGCACGGACGTAAGCTATTTTGGACTTAATGTGGGTGCAAATCTCGGCTAGCGCCTCGATTTGCAAACTCCACATCCGTCCAAAATCTTTAGCTTTACGTCCTAGCATCATAATGTACTATTATGTGAAATATTAAAAAAAGTGGGCTGCTTTTATAAAAAAATATGTTGTGAAATTAAACAAAAATAAATAGTTAAACTTGAACAGTTTAATGCACAGAATAGTTGGGCTGCAAGTGATTTTGCATTGGACTGAACCAATCAACTAAGACTCTATGAAATAGTAGAACTTACATCGGAAATTTTTTATAAATGCAAGAAATATAAATCACCGCTTGGTTATAAACTGGATTTAAAATTGCATATTAGTTAATTCGAATAAAATTTTAATATTTTAATTAATATATTTATTTTAAAATTTTCAGATTGACATTGATTTTATTTATTTATTTCAATCATTATTAACTAACATACAGACAAAAGTTCAACTACCTATTAGTAAATTACATCACGAATCAGATAAAAACAAAAAAATAAATTACACAATAACAAAGGAGAACCTAACCTTACATATTGAATAAATAATTTTATTTCAAATTCTTTTAAATCAGAATGAAAAAAACAAACATTTATTCAAAGTCAGTAATGAAAAATAAAAGAAAGCTTATTTTACTATTTACAGTGTAATTTTCCAAATTTAAACGCAATGTTTCCAAAAGTCACGGGTTTTAGTAGTAAATTACAAATTTTTATCAGTAATATTTATCAAAATTTGTTAAATCATTAAAATTGAAAATACTTAAGACAAAATATCTATAATTTAAGTAAATAGTTAAGAATGAAACATTTTATATAAATTTTATAATTAAAGGGGTCGTATATATTACAAAAAATACTTTAAGGAAATAGACTTCAAATCAAAATAAAAGCTTGAATATTTTAAAAATAAAAATTATTAAAATAAAATGTAATTATTACATATTCAATAACATTCAATTACGTTGCCAAATTTTTTTTTCTTAAAACTCTTATTTAATTATTGAGGATTTTATTGTTACAAATTTGTCTCCAATATTTCGACCTTGTGGGTCATCATCAGGGGTTTTATTTAGTTATATTTAATATTGCCTATAAAACAATTATTTCAAAAATAACACCAAAAATTTAACATACAAAACTTACATAAAACAAATCTTTCAAAATTTAATAAATAATTTGAAAAAAAAAAACAGATAAATAAAATGTTAGATTGCACATAAAATCTTTAAAAAAGTTTTAATAGAATTATTATTTTAAATTCAAATATAATATCTTTTATCTAAATATATAAATAAATAACATTAATTTTTTTACAGATTCTGCAATCAATTCTTTTTAAACATTTTATGTTTGTAATCTGTTTTTATAAATTATTCCAATTATCTGTTAAATTTTAAAAAATTTGTTTTATGTAAGATTTACATGTTAATTTTTTGGTGTTATTTTTTAAATAATTGATTTATAAGTAATATTAAATATAACTAACTAAGACTCCTGATAATTATTTGCTCGTTCAAAATATTGGGAAAACATTTGTAACAATAAAATAGTCTATAATTAAAGCCGATTTTAAAGATAAAAATTAAAAATGCAATAATTATACTGTCTTAAATTAATAAAAACTTAAATAAAATTAATTGAAATAAATAAAACTGTAAACAAAATATTAATTTTCTCTTTTATTTAAAAAGTGTGAAATACAAGTTCCAATATGAATTAAGTTACATTATTAATTTGATAATAACTAATTATTAATTAAATAACAACCTATTATTAATATAATAACATCATAATTACTAATCTGATAAACCTACTGTTATTCTAATGACAACTTATTATTATTCTAATAATTTATGCTATTATCCAATGCCAACTTGATTTGAACCTAAATTATTCTGTTATTAATTTAAACAAATTCTAATTAAATATAATAGTACATTATATAACAAGGTTGAGAAGTAAGCTATTATTGACCGAGGAACTTTAGATCCTGAGGCGCGTAGCGCCGATTGATACTATGTTCGAGGTCTATGTTAGTTTTCTCAACCGAGGTATATGTAGAATTTTTTAAACGACTAAAACTAATTATCATATTTGCTTTGATTAGTCATTTTCCATTTCATTTTTTAAATATCTTAAAATATCAAGTAGCCTGGAAGTTTAGTTACATACAAATAAAGCAATACAAAGGAAGGCAATTATTATTTGTTTGTGTTTTTTTGTTCATTTCAATTAAAAATAAACGAAAAATTTTCATTATTAACCTAGGTAATTTTTTGTTATTAAATTTGACCTAGGTTGAGAAAAAATACTTCTCACTGGGCATTCGAGTAAATAATGATGATTTCTCAAGTTGGTAGTTCAACATAGTATATTATAAAACAAGGTTGAGAGGTGAGCTATTATTGACCTAAAACTTTTAGATCCTGAGGGGCGTACCGCCGAGGGATATAATGGTTGAGGTTTCGAGGGCTATATTAGCCTTCTCAACCGAGGCATATATAGAATTTTTTTAAATACTGACACTAATTATCGTATTTGATTTGATTATATTTTGATATTAGTCATTTTCCATTTCATTTTTTAAATATCTTAAAATATCAAGTAGCCTGGAAATTTAGTTTCATAGAAATAAAACGAAACAAAGGAATGCAATTATTAATTGTTTGTGTTTTTTTGTTCATTTCAATTAAAAAATATGTAGGGGCTGAAATCTCACAGCTCTAAGATATCAAGACTTCGGTCTGGGTTAAGGATTTTTACATAGTTTTCGGCAAAAAACTTTTATGAGGACATGGTTTTTAGTTTTGGGCAGCGATGTATATCAAACATAACTCTTTGTTAAAGTACAAGTATTTATTTTTTATCTCTGTTTAGAAATTTATTACAAAACAAAACATCAATACGTTGCCGGAAAACTATAACAGATCATAAATTAACAAAATTTAGTGAAAAGATGATGCTCAGCAAACTGCTCTAAAACCTCTCCATTTAGAGTTGCGAGAAAATATTACAAAATCACATATACATATTTCTTTCAAAATTTCAAAAATATTGTAAAATTAAATGAAATCAAACATTTTTCAAAATACCAAAAATATTCCAAAAATTAGAATAAAATCAAATATCTAAGCTTTTCTCTAAATTCCAATAATATTCCAAAAATTCTTTAAAATTCAAACTTTTCCAAAATTCTAAAAATATTGATATTGCAAAAATTATTACAAAATCAAAAATTCAAACTATTTTCAAAATTCTGAAAATATATATAAAATTCAAAAACTCTGTTTTTTTGAAAATTCTAAAAATATTGCAAAAATTATAACAAAATCAAAAATTTAAAAATATTTTTCAAAATTCCAAAAATTAGAATAAAATCAAATATTTAAACTTTTTATAAATTCCACTAATATTCCAAAAATTCTTATATATTCAAACTTTTTCCAAAATTCTAAAAACATTGCAAAAATTATTACAAAATCAAAAATTGAAATATTTTTTAAAATTCCAAAAATTATAATAAAATCAAAAATTTTAAATTTTTCAAAATTCTAAAAATATTCCAAAAATTCTTAAAAAATCAAAAATTAAAACTTTTTCAAAAATTCTATAAATATTGCAAAAATTATTACAAAATCAAAACTACAAACTTTTTTCAAAATTTCAAAAATATTTTAAAAACTATAACAAATTCAAAAATTTCCATGTCCAATTTCATTTTCAATTATTTATTTAGCGTATGGTTTTTTTTGTGACACATTAAAAAAATTAAACTTAAAAATAGGTAGACTCTTCTGTGAAATCTACCTAAAACAATACATGGATACACATTAAATGAACTTACAATCGATTTGATTGCGTGTCTTTTAAGTAAATTAAAAAGTAAAATATTTGAACATTGGGCAGTACATTTGAACATTAGATGTTTACATCGAGCGAGTCTATCCATGCTACTACATCGGGAGTTGCCAAATGGATGTCTGAGATGTTGCCATTGTAACGTCGAATTGGACACACAGTTGCAATGTGTTTTATAGTTTGTTGTGGAGCGCCGCAGTCACACTCAGGGGACTCTGAAATGCCCCACTTGTAGAAAGAATCAGCACAACGTCCATGATTCGTTCTTATTCGGTTTAATGTAGTCCAGGTATGACGTGGCAAATCGAAACCCGGTTGGGTAGAAGTCGGGTTAGTAATAGAAAGGCCAGTTGTGTTGTAATGTTGCCAGGAGGTGTCCCAGGCATCCAAGATATTAAAATCAGTTGCCAGCAGGTTGCTGGCAGTTTTATGTGGAGGCTTTCTTGACTTCAATGGACAACGAGTGTGGTCACCGTAATATTCGTGCAAGGGTAACGTGGTGTTGTTGGTTACCTTTTTATGTTCACGCATGAGAGCATGCGAGCGTCTGAGTGCAGGTGGAGCGATATTGCTTAACACAGGGAGCCAAGGTAAAGGGGTGGATCTGATAGTACCACTTATAGTACGCATCGTAGCATGCAGCTGGCAGTAAACTTTTTGAGTATGTGTGCTATTCAACCAGACTGGTGCGCCATACTCAGCCACTGAGTAAACCAGACTTAGAGCAGTTGTTCGGAGGGTAGCTGGAGTAGCACCCCATGTAGAGCCTGCCAGTTTGTGCAATATATTGTTTCTCGTTTTAAGTTTTTGTGACGTATTTTCTAGGTGGAGTTTAAAAGAAAGAGTTCTATCGAGAGTAATGCCCAGGTACTTTGGCTGTTGATTGTATTTAATGACAGTGCCGTTAAATAACACTGATAGTTCGTGTTTTGCCAGTTTGTTGTTTAAGTGGAAACAGGAGCTCTCGGTTTTACTTAGATTGGGAAATAAACTCCACGTTCGAAAATAGTCATTCATTATCGCTAGGTCAGTTGAGAGCAAATCCTCCAAAACACCCATGTCTTTGTTTTGAGTGGCCAGGGTCCAATCATCAGCGTAACCAAATTTCTTTGATGTTGTGTCAGGAATGTCATGGATGTACAGATTAAAAAGTAATGGCGCCAGGACGGAACCCTGTGGTAAACCATTGTTAAGCATTTTAGACCTACTGCAGGAATTATTTAGATGAACTTTGAATACACGATTACTCAGCATGTTGTTAATTAAACGCGAGATGGTGCTACAAGGTATTGCATTGAACAGCTTATATATAATCCCAATTCGCCAGACCGTGTCATATGCTGCAGTAAGATCGATGAATACTGCGCCTGTTTTTAGTTGTTTTTGATACCCAGCTTCGATATAGGATGTTAGAGCGAGCAGTTGGTCAGTGCAACTGCGATTGGGACGAAAACCAGCTTGTTCAACTGGGATCTGGTCATTCAATATCGGTGCGATACGATTGTATATGAGCCGTTCTAGCAATTTATAGCAGGTGCTTAAAAGGGCAATCGGGCGATAGCTTCCTGGTTCATTGGATGGTTTACCTGGCTTAAGTATCGCTATCACTTTCGTAGTCTTAAAATGTTTTGGTAGGTTGCCGGTTTCTAGGACATTCGAGAAAAATTTAGTTAGCCACTGTTTTACATTTTTTCCAGCATTCTTAAGAAATTCTGGAAAAATGCCATCGTAGCCAGCTGCTTTTCCGTTTTTTGTTTGGGACAGAGCTGATTCTAGTTCTTCGCTACTAAAAGAGTTCGCATACTTGGATGGAGACGAGCAATTGCGCTTCATTTCTCTTAATTTGCGTTTAATTGTTCTCTTATGAAGGCGATTAATAGAAGCACGAGACATATTTACTATGTGATTTGCGATGTCCTCTGGATTTATTTCATTGTTAGCACGAGTAATTGAGTTTGAGCCACCCAATTTCCGAAGGAGACTCCATGCTTCCCTGCTTGAATGGGAAAAATCAATGTTTTCAACAGCGTTAATCCACTTTTGTTTTCTCGCGGCGTCCAGTGAGTATATTAAGTCATCAGCCACGTCTGCCTCACCACTACTAAGGTACTCCTCATATAATATATCGCTCTCTTTACTCCAGCCAGGAATATATTCTTCACGAAAGCCTCTTGGGATGCATTTCTTTGCAGTTGAGATGATGGCTCCAACAAATCTATCGTAATTTTTAGGAATGGGTTGGATCCAGCGAATCACTGCATCCAACTTCATCCTATATTTATCCCAATCAGCTTTGTTAAAATTCCATCTAGGTTGAGGAGTAGAGTTAACGAGTGGAATTTGGATTCCTACCTCAAGAATTACTGGACGATGTTGAGAGCGTGGAAAACCTTGTAAGACAGCCCTAGATATTGGAATAGGGTTACCGTTGTCCGTTTTTTGTGGAAAAACAGAGGTCGGGATTGTAATCACGTCGCCATCTTGCAGATCTAAAGGTTTTCAAGTCTTTCGCATCATATACCAGGAACATGTTGTTATCATCCGCCCAGTCGGTCAGTTGCACGCCATTGGTATTATTATTTGAGTAGGACCACTGAGTGTGATGGCTATTGAAGTCACCAGCATACATTGCTGGATGATAAAACAATGGTAGAGTAGCAGCTGGCCATCCTGTATTTGGAGGCTTGTATACGTTTACAATTTTCGTGTCCGATATATCAACAACAATAAGATGTATATCGTTGTCCGTCTGTGTAAGTACGTGCGTGCAGTTCAGGATTTCTGACTTAACATACGTGGCAGATCCATATGATTGATGGTAAATAGCACTAATTAATTTGTAACCAACAATGTTTCCTCTAGAGGTAAGTTGCGCTTCATCTGCTGCATGCGTTTCTTGCAGAATTATAACGTCGATGTCGTAATCTTTTAATAATCTTTGTAAATGTTCAGTTTTTGACTTGCTTATGCCTTCAATGTTCAATTGCAAAATACGGACTGAAGGTCCAATACTTTTTGTCTTATGGTGCTGAAAAGTACCGTTGTTATTGTGATTTTGGTTCATATTTATTTTTTTTTTTTTTGTTTTTTTTTTGTATCACAGCCAAGAGTTCGAAATGAAATGTTTGGCTACCAAGTTGAAATAGACTATTTGCGTAATCCAGGGTGCAGCACGAGGAGCTTATCTATTTCACACACCCCATTTTCAATTACATAAACGTCATAAAAACAGCTACATTTTTATTTCCAAAAAATTGGCTAAAAAAATAAATGAAATAATTTTTTGACACACTTGACATAATTTTTTTGACAAACCTATAATGCCATAATTCTCAATAATAATAATAAAATTTCATTTCAAGCAAATAATTAATTTTATTTTTTTCCAAAAAATTGGGCAAAAAAATAAATAAAAATCTTTCTTTTGACACACTTGACAACTTTTCACACTTGACAAACTTATAATGCAGTAATCTGGTTTTTGATCTCAATACCAATCCCTACCATCAATATTTCTCCAAATTCAATGTTCCTACTCGTAATCACTTAAAATGAACGTTTTTTAAGCCAAAAATATGAAAATTTGTTATTTTTGACACACATAATAATTTTTTTGACACACTTCCAGTAAAGTTATCAAACACAGCGTCCTTTGGGACCTGTCCCTTAAGTATACCTATTTTTAGAAAAAAAATTTGAAATCCCTCCAGCGGTGGACGGACGGATGGAAAGCCGGACGGCCGGCAGACAGACATACATTTTTTTTGTGCTTTTTTAGAATCAGTAGGTCCTTAAACGTCGAGAAATGCCAAAAAAGTGGGGGTAAGAATTTCACTTTTAGCTCATGAATGTAATACTTAGGTCTTTCAGAACGAAGTAATAAAAGAAAATTGGTCATCATTAACCTGGGTAATTTTTTATTATTATTATTGACCTAGCGTGAGAAAATTTACTTCTCGTTGGAGCAATTGAGCAAATAATGACGATTTCTCAAGTTAGTAGTTAAAAAGAGCTACTGTTTTGAGATTAAAAATTTTATTTTTTTGTTAGTAAATCTAACGAACGAAAATTATTAGTTTAATAATGACTTTTATTCCGAAATCAGTTAAAATAATCATAAGTTGTGATTAGCTGTATGATAATCACCAAATTGTTAATCTAATGGCTATTTTTATAATTTTTAATGACAAAATTCCCTGAGTGCACTATGTAAAATAAATCTCTATACAATATGAAAATTCAAAAGAAAAATTTATGGTTATTATAATTGAAATATAAAAAGTGGATTTCAAATATATTTCTAAAAGTTGATTCCCATCCCGATAGCACATTTTCAGCATTAATTTGATCAGTTCCAGTAAATTTAAGTTTTATATAGCATTATTTGAAATTTTTTCGCGAAGAAAATGGTGACGTACATCTATATGTTTACTTCTTGAATGATAGCTATCCGTTTCATCTAAATGTATTGCGCTTTGACTATCACAATAAATTTTAATCGCATCATTATTTGGAAAAAACTGTTCTTAAATTGCTTTAACCAAATTGCTTCTTGGGTTGCTGAGGCTAGTGCCATGTACTCGTTAACAGCTAAATTTGTCTCACCAGGATCATTTTTGAATCGACTAACGCTATTCACAGCATTAGTTATATCCAGAGCACTGCCTTGTGCCAGATAAATCAAACTTGCATCTTCCTCTTAATATGGAATGGTGCCTTCCATTTATTTTCGTTGATCTGCATTCTTTGAAATCTACTGGTGTTATAGCTGGCTTGCATTCGTTTATTCCATATGTTATTAATATATCAGACTTGGCTAAGAAAAATCGTAAAAGTTTTCTGACATCGAGTGATACTCGCATCACCTAAATCTTTCATATTGAACTGTTTGCTTAGGAATATTGTAGCTGGCACTCTTTCGAGCACAATAGAGTGAGATAGCAACAGTGGCTGGGAGGTTCTTTTGACTAAAAGTATACGTTGCCTATTAACTAACATGATGTGCTTTCTTATTTAATAAAAACCAGTAGATAAGCAGATAAATACAATTACCGTTGCCTTTTATTCCTTGCTTGTGTCCTCTTCCTCTGCAGATCAAATAGTGGCTAACTTTAGTAATTCATTTCTTTCGTTAAAAAAAAACAAGATGAATATTTTATAATATGAATTCTAAGGCCATTTATTGCATATAACTCCAAAAATATATAAATATATATATATATATATATATATATATATATATATATATATATATATATATATATATATATATATATATATATATATATATATATATATATATATATATATATATATATATATATATATATATATATATATATATATATATATATATATATATATATCTATATATATATATCAGTGGCGTGCAGTGGGTTTCGATAGACGGTAAGCAGATTATATAAAAAAAGAGAAAATTTTTCAATTTATACTTACATGATAGTTCTTCCATTTTATTGATTGCTTAACGTGATAAGGCTTTGGCAGATCAGTCTGCACTAATATCTGTAAAAGCTAAGAGTCTTTCAAAAACTTCTTCTGTTTTAGTTACAAATCGTCCTATTGTTGACAACTGCGACTTATAAGATATATCTGATGTTTCATCAAGAAGTATGGCAATAAATAAACAAACTTTGATTTCTAAAAAATTTGAGTTTTTTAGATCAACACCTATTGATTCACTCAAATCATTTTGTATATGATTGAAAATGCCTAAAAATACTTTGGATTCCTATAAAAATGTGTCCAATTTTTGAACATATATTGATAACACTTTCAACATTATGATACTACCGAATAATTTGAAAAAATTGATTGATTAATATAATATGGCTTTGTGTTTACTAACGGCATTAAAAAAATTATTCAAATTTTGATAACCATCGTAGGTTTAAATACTCTTTTCTTTAGAAAATAAAATAAACATTTTTAAAAAAAATGAAACAGACTTCAGAAACAACAAAAGAGGCACAAAAAAGTGAAAAATATTTCAATTGTGCCTTTTAGAGACAGAAATACATATAAATCTTATATATTAATACTGTAACGACTCTTCGTTGGTTCTTTTCGATTATTGAACAAATATGACAAATATGAATCTCAAACTTTATTTGTCAACAAATTACAGCAGCTTCCGTTTTTCCTTACAATAAATTCCAGGGTCTCCAATTTATGTACCATAAACTTCACCGCTTTTCCGCAATTTGAATCAACAATATTCGGAATCGTAAAATCTGTATTTACTATTCCACTAAGTTCAGATTCTTTCACTATTAGTACCCAGGCTCAAGTACCACCGATTATTCCTTAAACTTGCGAATATTTATAAACACTTTTAATTGCAAAAGTAGAACTGACTATCTGATATTTTTGTTTGCTTATTTATATCGAAAAATAAATAAATCGAAACTTCTATAATCCACTAGAAATCAATACTACGTAGTCTGTACATCTTAAATAGGCCACACCTGTTTTCATTCATACTTACATTTGTATTAGCGAACTCAAATTTAATTTATGCAAAATGTATTAGGTAACTCCTTTTAATTCATTATTGTAAACATTTGTATAACAAATTTAATTTACATTAATTTATGCAATACAATTTGCAATACAAGTAAAAGATTGAAAAAGGAGTTAACTTTTAATCCATGAATGAGTAAATAAAATTAACCCATTCTGGACGAAGTTTATTACATTGCCCTTCATTTAGTTTTGTTCGTCCCGAACAATATCAGATATCGCATTGGTGCTGTTACCTTGGTACGGTGCCAACTAGTGATGTAAAAGTGTTTAATACTATTGTATAATACGCGGTATTATACGTAAAATACCGTATTGTCCAAAACGTAGTAAAATACCAGGTATTTTATTTTAAAAATGTTTTCTATTGTAGAGGCGCGCGAATCAGTAATATACCACTTTATTGAGATTTTGCGTAGATTAGTCAAAAAATTTATAACAGCGAAAATATATATACACTACTGGTTCTTGAATATATAAAAGACGCAAAAGAAAATGAATTATTGCTGCTTGTCACAATTAAAAACGCATTCTCAATGATTCGCAAATTTCTATGGCAACAAAATTGTTGTAATATCAATAGAACATACATTTCAACCATCGAATGCTGCATCATTCCTATTCACCGTTACAGGGATTTTTTTTTATGCAGCAAGTCAAAATTATGAGTCATGGACTCTATCATTCAATTTTATATCTTTGAGTCCTCTTTCTATACCTTCAAATTGATTAACTAAAACACCCAAATCTCAAAACTGACATTCTGAAACCGATGGCAACTCTATTGATTGTGTAACTTAGTGGCAAAGAGTTTGTGGATCTTCGGAATGTTGCATCGTTCCGCATATTCCACTGTAACAGAAAATCTTTTTTAATCTGTAACGTAACTCATACTGCAAGTAGTATTTGTCTTACAAATCAACGAGGCGTAAACATGTGGATGTGAAACATCGCAATAAATCTTCAACTGATAGAAAATGATAAGGCTTCAATTTAAATAAAAACATAAATACAATAGCTTGGCACTAAAGTAATTAATAAAGAAAGCAAGCAGAATCAGATTCAAATGAATAAATAGATCTTATTATTATTCGTTTAAGGAATATAAATAAAGATAACGATAAGAAATCCAAATTCCGGCGCAAATATTTAGAAGAAAATGAATTAGTTCTGATTGAAAATGGTGATGGAAGTAATTTGTTGTTGTTATACTACTAACACTGTGTGTCGACTGTTGCACTTTTGTATATAATAGACGGTATTTTGTTTTGTATTATACAATGTATAATACTCTGTATTAAACAAAAAAAATAAAATACGGTATTTTAACATCTCTAGTGCCAACCTTTGCAGATGTATCACTTTCATCTTGGTACGGGGTCCCTTTTGTATGCGGTAGATGACATCATTAATTCGTTTGATTATTTCATATGGGCCTTCCCAATCTGGCTGCAGCTTGGGTGATCTTCCCTTAGTTCTTCTGGGGTTGTATAGCCATACCAATTCTCCTTCTTGAAAACCGCCACTATTTGCATTTATGTCGTACCTGGTTTTCATTTTGTCACTGGCAATCTTAATGTGGTCTCGAACCTGCTGATGGATTTTATTCATCTTCTCCCTTAGTTGTCCCACATAATCTGTTTTCGTGGATACCAGACCTCCAGGGATGCCAAACTCGATGTCACTAGGAAGATGTAGTTCTCTTCCGAACATGATATTCGCTGGCGTTTCACTTGTCGTATCGTGCACTGCGCTACGATAGGCCATCAAGAATAACGGAAGATCCTTGTCCCAATTTCTTTGGCTGGCTTCTACTACCTTTGACAAATGTTCTTCCATGGTTCGGTTGAATCGTTCTACCATGCCATCCGACTGCGGGTTCATAGGTGTAGTTCGTGTGTTTCTAATGCCGAGTGTTCTGCACAGCTCTTCCATCAGTTGAGATTCGAAATTCCTTCCCTGGTCGGTATGCAACTCGAGCGGTGTTCCATATCTGCAAACCCATTCATTGACTAATGTTTCCGCGACCGTAACTGCTTCCTGGTTCGGTATTGCATAGGCTTCCGGCCATTTTGTAAAGTAATCAATGACCACTGGAAACAGTGGACTGTATTTTGGTTACTAAGTAACTCTGACGATGATGAAAACGTTGAAATGCAGATGTATGGGAACAACTTGACTCAGGAACTCAATAAATAATGATGTGCATAATTCATCAGCAATCACGACGATAATAAGCATGAATATAAAATAACTCCGGAACTGTATCTCAATAATAATGTTGAGTATAAATAATCAGCAAGTACGACGATAATAAAGATGAATACAAAATAACTCCGGAACTGCATCTCAACAATAACGTTGAGCATAAATAATCAGCAATTACGACGATAATAAGCATGAATACAAAATAACTCCGGAACTGTATCTCAATAATAATGTTGAGTATAAATAATCAGCAAGTACGACGATAATAAAGATGAATACAAAATAACTCCGGAACTGTATCTCAATAATAACGTTGAGTATAAATAATCAGCAATTACGACGATAATAAGCATGAATATAAAATAACTCCGGAACTGTATCTCAATAATAACGTTGAGTATAAATAATCAGCAATTACGACGATAATAAGCATGAATATAAAATAACTCCGGAACTGTATCTCAATAATAATGTTGAATATCAATAATCAGCAATTACGACGGTAATAAGCATGAATACAAAATAACTCCGGAACTGTGTCTCAATAATAATGTTGAGTATAAATAATCAGCAATTACGACGGTAATAAGCATGAATACAAAATAACTCCGGAACTGTGTCTCAATAATAATGTTGAATATCAATAATCAGCAATTACGACGATAATAAGCATGAATACAAAATAACTCCGGAACTGTATCTCAATAGTAATGTTGAATATCAATAATCAGCAAGTACGACGATAATAGGGATGAATATAAAATAACTCCGGAACTAAAATGTATATCAGTAATGACGAAGATTTAAAGCAAACATTTCAAACAATGGTGGATTCAAAAAAACCATATGGTTACAATATTCATCAAAACTATACTTATCCTTTGGTATTGACGACCGGCAAATAACAGCACCACAGCATTATCACCACAAGAAGGAAAACACAGCATCTCATCACTCACTGAGTATATATATATATATTTTCCGACACTCAAATATTTACATTTAATAAACTTTTTTAATTTAATTTTAATTTTAATGACAAGCAAAAAATCATTACATGGAACAATCACGAACAACAACTGAACACAATAAAATATATGTGAAGCAAGAGAGCTAGCCTCAAAAATGTCTCTCTTATATACCATTAATTTGTCAGTGAAGACAACCCAACAACAATACATTCCACTCTCAATAAGTTAAATACTAAACAAGCTACTGAATGCAGCCAAGTAAATATTCAATACTGAGTGGAACATATTGTTGTCAAATTGACATATCGCTGAAGTAAACAATAATAATAACATTTTCAAGTGAGTGGCTTAATTAGATATTTTGAATTAAATGACATAAATATTATTTTGAATTAAATACTATTTTGATTTGATCACTTAAAATTACTTTGAATTAAATATTATTTTGATTTGATGACTTAAAATTACTTTGAATTAAATATTATTTTGATTTAAATACTATCAAATGTCATTTTGAATTAATTTCTTAAAATTACTTTGAATTAAATATTATTTTGATTTGATGACTTAAAATTACTTTGAATTAAATATTATTTTGATTTAAATAATATCAAATGTCATTTTGAATTAATTTCTTAAAATTACTTTGAATTAAATATTATTTTGATTTAAATTGATTGAACATTATTTCAAATTAATTTCATAAATATTAACTTGAATTAAATATTATTTTGATCTAAATTATTGAACATTACTTCAAATTAATTTCATAAATATTAACTTGAATTAAATATTATTTTGATCTAAATTATTGAACATTATTTCAAATTAATTTCATAAATATTAACTTGAATCAAATGACATTAAATGTGATTTGATTCAAATTGATTAAACATTATTTTGAATTCGTTTATATTATTATTTCAAATGAATTACCATCACTAATGTTTTGACCTTTACTTTTTTTTTAGGAATGTGAGCAACGTTTGGACAATTTCAACGCTCCGGAAAATAAGGCAAAGGATAGGATAAGTCATTTTATATTTTTCAAATTATTATCATCCAATTTAAATTACCTTCTCTTTACAGGAATTTTACTTTACGCGAACAACCACCATGATGTATTTGTTACCTTTTGTCGTTTCCGGAAATGGCCCCGCGATGTCTATAGCAATTCTCTCCATTGGGGCACCCACATTGTACTGTTGCATCTCTCCTCAAGTTCTAGTTTTTGGTCCTTTGCTCGCTGCACAAGTATCACATCGCCGACACCATTGCTCCACGTCTGTTCGATACCTTACCCAATAAAACCTCTCCCTTACTTTGGCTAGGGTTTTATTGACTCCCAGGTGTCCTCCAGAAATACTTCCATGCAGCTTTCCCAGTACCTCTTCCACTCGACTTGATTGCAACACCAGTTGTTCTAACACTTTCTTTCCATCAGCGTACTCCCATTTTCTTTTAAGTATCCCGTTGTCCATAAATAGTGAGTCCCATTGCGCCCAGTAGCATTTCACCTCCGTACTTAAAGGTGCTACCTCTTTCCACTCCGGTCGCCTTCCTTCGGTTTTCCATTTCAATATTGGAGCCATTGCTGGATCCTTTAGCTGCTCTCTTTTAAATGCCTCGGTACACCAATCGTCAGAAGTTTGGAACTTAATTTGATTCACTTTCATTGCCTCCTTTCCCTCAGTCCTGCTATATGACTTGCGCTCCTCAACACAGGGTCTTCTTGAAAGATCTTCAGCGTTACAATGTATCCTTCTCTTCCGGTGTTCAACGCGGCAATCTCCTTCCTTTTTGACATCCCCTTGCTTGTTTGAGAGGTTCATCAACCGGACTGGAACCACTCCTTCTTTTGCTGCTACTAGTGTTTTGCATTCCCGTCTGATGTGCCCTAAATGCCCACAATTCCAGCATCTTACTCTGCTAGATCTTCTTCGTTGCTTTCGTTTAGGCTTATCTTCCAAACTTTTGACACGCATGATCACTTCATCAAGCGCTGCTTTTAGTGGCTCCTCAGAAACTTCCATCTTACGTACTCTATCTAAGGCAAGCGCTCTTTTTCCAGCTTCCATTTGTTAGGCCAATGCTAAAACTTCCGTAGGTAGTTTCTTCCCGCTTAGATACAGCTGATTTCTCATTTGCACATCTCGAAGAGCATTGATAAATGTATCAGCTGCCAGTTCGTCTCGATGTTCAGCGTTATAATTCGGATATGATAGATTAACCAGTCTCACAATGTCAGCCTCTAATTCTTGCAAAGTTTTGCTGACTCCTTGTTTTCGTGTCTTGAGCTGCATGCGATGGAGAGCTTGCATATGACTTTCCCCATATCTTACTTCTAAGGCCTCCATTAGCTTGTTGTAATCACGCTCTGTCGCTGATAGTGTCTGCAAAATTTCAGGAGCAGGTCCCTTCAATGCCAATGTAAGCGCATTTGCTTTTTGCTGGTGATCGAACCCAGTTGTTGCTATCTCAAATTGCATCTTAAATATCTGGTACGATGTAGATCCATCAAATGCGGGTGTTTTCACTCTAGCTGGAGCTGAAGTAGTTGATGGATTGATTATGTTACCAGACTTCACTTGTGCTATTTCTTGGCGGAATTCACTCGAAAGATTGCGTAATTTCTCTTCATGTTCTTCGGTAGCTTTCCGCAGCTCCCTTTCCATGTTGTTGATTTTAACCTCCGCACTGGATATACGTGACTCGATTACTTCACGTAGTTGTTGTTGATCTAATTTTTGTTCCGCTGCCAGTTTCTCTTGTCGGGCTTTTTGTTCTGCTGCCAGTTTCTCTTGTCGGGCCATCAGATCAGCAAGTTGTTGTTGTTGCTCTAATTTTTGTTCTGCCCCCAGTTTGTCTTGTCGGGCCATCATTTCTTTTATCAACACCATCATCGGATCAATTGCTGGGGCATTCTGGGCCGGAGCTTCCTCCGGCTCTATTTCTATGACCTCTGAGTTTTGGCCTGCTTCTTCTAAAACTTTACGCAGCCGGAATGCAAGTTCTGCCTTCGTTCCATGGATTGGAGCATTCCTTTTCTTCAACTCATCCTTCAGCTGGGTCTGGC
This sequence comes from Diogma glabrata, assembly GCA_963693315.1. Lineage (NCBI taxonomy): Eukaryota > Metazoa > Arthropoda > Insecta > Diptera > Cylindrotomidae > Diogma > Diogma glabrata. Next base: position 162,465 of record CAVNZG010001521.1, read on the forward strand.
TGAGATCACTAATAGTTACTGTCTTGACCATTGTTTCAATAATCCCACTTCTGACACCACTGTAACGACTCTTCGTTGGTTCTTTTCGATTATTGAACAAATATGACAGTAAAAAGACGGATCTTTGGTTAACAGAATCTCAAACTTTATTTGTCAACAAATTACAGCAGCTTCCGTTTTTCCTTACAATAAATTCCAGGGTCTCCAATTTATGTACCATAAACTTCACCGCTTTTCCGCAATTTGAATCAACAATATTCGGAATCGTAAAATCTGTATTTACTATTCCACTAAGTTCAGATTCTTTCACTATTAGTACCCAGGTTCAAGTACCACCGATTATTCCTTAAACTTGCGAATATTTATAAACACTTTTAATTGCAAAAGTAGAACTGACTATCTGATATTTTTGTTTGCTTATTTATATCGAAAAATAAATAAATCGAAACTTCTATAATCCACTAGAAATCAATACTACGTAGTCTGTACATCTTAAATAGGCCACACCTGTTTTCATTCATACTTGCATTTGTATTAGCGAACTCAAATTTAATTTATGCAAAATGTATTAGGTAACTCCTTTTAATTCATTAATGTAAACATTTGTATAACAAATTTAATTTACATTAATTTATGCAATACAATTTGCAATACAAGTAAAAGATTGAAAAAGGAGTTAACTTTTAATTCATGAATGAGTAAATAAAATTAACCCATTCTGGACGAAGTTTATTACAATACGCTAGATCAAAACTTTGTGGAGCCTAAGGCTTTTTTATTCGCAGATGGATTCATTTCAAATTTTCACAGCTAACTGATATTAGTGTAACCTTATAATCGGATTCGGGTTCACACAAATCGGATCCTAAATAAAAAAGTTATTATATACGGAAAACTTTTTATATACACATGCATTATAAGTTTACATACATGCAAAAACGAAATTAAAAATTTATTTTATTTTTTTATATTTTCTTTTTTTATATTTTCTTTTTTATATATTAGTTTTCGAACAACAAAAACGAAACTTAAAAATTTATTTTCTTTCATTTCAGTCGTCTTTTGTCTTTGAACAAGGATGGTTTTCGATATTATTTCGATTATTTTGTTTATTGATATAAAGATATTTGCGTAATATTTTTCTTTGTTTTCTTATTATAGGAGGGCTATTATTTTGAAAACGTACATTTTTTTGTTGATTTTTAAATTTTTGATTTTTAAAAAATCTGAAATTTTGATATTTTGTTGGTATTGACGAAAGGAAAAAAGTTGTTTCTGCTTTTATTTTTTGTGTACTCTGAATCGGCGTTATGCGCGGTTGAATTTTTGAGGCTTTTTCACGTAGTTTTGGTAATGGTTTAAAACTTAAAACTTTTTTTTCTTTTTTTATATTTATTTTCTGTTAGTTAGTTTATACATTTCCTTTGAAGTTTAGAGAATTTAGTTTATGAATTGATTTAGGGGTCGATAGACGTAATATTTTTCTCTGTTTTTTATTATAGGAGGGCTATTATTTTGAAAACGTACATTTTTTTGTTGATTTTTAAATTTTTGATTTGTAAAAAATCTGAAATTTTGATATTTTGTTGGTATTGACGAAAGGAAAAAAATTATTTCTGCTTTTATTTTTTGTGTACTCTGAATCGGAGTTATGCGCGGTTGAATTTTTGAGGCGTTTTCACGTAGTTTTGGTATTGGTGTCAATGTTTTGTGAATAGGTGCCACAAATTTCATCCGACTTAAGTATATTTTTGCAAGTAAAAAGAAAAATAACTGAATAATTGAAACTAGGAAGGCCCGGCGTGCTTCGCTACGCTTATAAATAAAGTTTTTGCGTAGACATTTTGTTGACGTAGAAGCAATGATTTCAAAAAGTGGTAATGAGAAATGCTAGCATATAATTTTTAATTTTTCTTTTTAAATATATGAATGAAAAATAATCAAAACTCTAGCTGATCAGTTCGGATATATGAAAAATTAGCGATCAAATAAGTTTTCAAGTAAGCTTATTTGATCACTAACTTATTTGATCGCTAATTTTTCATATATCCGAACTGATCAGCTAGAGTTTTGATTATTTTTCATTCATATATTTAAAAAGAAAAATTAAAAATTATATGCTAGCATTTCTCATTACCACTTTTTGAAATCATTGCTTCTACGTCAACAAAATGTCTACGCAAAAACTTTATTTATAAGCGTAGCGAAGCACGCTGGGCCCTCCTAGTTTTGATTAATTTAATTTAATTATACTTACCTACAAAAAATTACACTTTTAAACAAAGATGTTATATTATAAAACTTATATTTTATTATAATTATTATAGTTGTTGTAATAGTTATTATATTATAAGAGTTATTTGTAGTACAAAACTGTTAGCAATCGATGCCAAGCATGAGATGTCTATGGTGGTACCGACTTCGAACATTTTGTATTGAAAATAAATTTCATAATATAAAAGCTATTATAAAAAAATAACTTTTACAATGTAATATCTTTGTTTAAAAGCGTAATTTTTTGTATGTAACTAACTATAATTAAATTAAATTAATCAAAATTTATACGTATTTTTGTCTCTAAAAGGCACAATTGAGTTATTTTACCACTTTTTTGTGCCTCTTTTGTTTTTTCTGAAGTCGGTTTTATTTTTTTAAAAAAGATTATTTATTATTTCATTTTGTGTAGTCATAAAATCAAAAGGCAGCTAAGAAAGTGTTTTTGAAGTAATAACTTAAAATCGCGGCAAGCATTCATCGATAAAAATCTAACAAACATAGTTTCATCATATTTTTGAAAAAGGGGATATTTTCTGTCATAGAAAGGAATTTAGGACCATTTCGGCGTCTATATCAATTAAATACAACTTAAACCGTCCAAATAGATTAAGCTTTTTCCAAGAAATCGACAAAACTACATGAAAAATATATTTTTTTTTTTGCAATTTCCTGAACAACGACCGTTTTCCACGTAATATAAAAAATATGGGACCACCTCGACATCTATCTTAATAGAATACATTTAAACCATCCAAATCAAGTGAGCTGTTTTCGATAAATCGGCGAAAATACATTAAAAAATATAGTTTTTCCAATTTTCTGAAAATAGTACATTTTGCTACAAGAGTTTTCATCTGCTTTAGTTTTCAGCTGCTTTTTCGTGAGTGAAAATTTGTTCACGAGAGCCGTTAACGTCCAGTTGGACAATTTCACGAACGCAAAATGTTTTTATCTCACGTAGGAAATACACCTTTTTCAATGATAGTAAATACATAAACGATATTTAATAAATTAGAATATATTAAATTAGAAATCAACAAAATAACATTCAAAATTCATATTCTATTTTTACATATGGTTGCTTTGTTTTAAAATTATATGAAAATACCATAGCAATTTGTTACTCTTTTTACAATAGAACACATTTTAATAGAGCTAGACTTTGAAAGCCAAGATTAGTTAAGTATATGTAAATTACTTGTATAACATAGTATCGTATGTGAATTAACGCTTTTTATGAATGGAAACGTTTATTTACAACATAGAAAAAGAAATTCATGATTTGAAAGTAGTTTTTTCGGTTTTTCACTTTTTTAACGAAATTTTTGTACGTAAACAATATTATATTTTAATTCGACATTAAAGTTGGAATTTCAACAAAAAAAATGAGCACTGGCAAAGTTCAAAAATCGAAAATTTCCTAACCAAATTTTTCGATTGAAAATTAGGTCTTTTTTTTTAATTTTCTTCATAAAACATCGAAAATTAAATATTTCGCTTTGAAAAAATTTTGGACTGTTTGAAACACAAAAAAAAACATTTTCACCGATTTTCATGAAAATATAACAACTTTTGCGATAGTTATAAATTAAAAACAAAAAAACGGTTTTTTACATTTTTCTCGATAATTTTGTGGTTATGGTCAATAATGTCCAGTAAGAAAGATTTAGATTTTTTTATTATCTACAACTTTTATTTATCACTTTTTTCGATGGGATGCATAGTTTTGTCGCAAATCGCGAAAAACTAATACAAACCCCTAAAAACGTATATACTACGACCCCCCACCCCTTTACGGGACTTTTACACAATTCGGTCGATTTTTCCTTAATTACTTAGACCCTTAGCTACATTTTCCGACCATTCGTATACTGCTAAGAATTTTTTTTCCTCTAACAGGATTGGCCCTGGTCTATGGGACTTTAATTGTTTATTTTTCAACACAACTTCTAAGGAATACATTGAAAGCAGAAATTTTACTGATGACCAAAGAACAAAGAATAGATAAAATCTGCCAAAAAACAAATTTTTTTTATGTTTTATTTAAATGTGCATTTTAGATTTGGAGTGTTGAAAATTCAACAAGGCTGACATGTAAATATGTATAGATTTTTGGAATATTAGAATAATCGTTAATGAATAAATGATATTAATAATCAATTTAGAATGTTTTTATATTCTTTAATTAGTTTGAATTTTTGTTAAGAAGACTGTTTTAAATTTTGTTTGGGTAAGCAGGTATGACCCTGCTTTCTTCGTACCGCCCGCCAGTGAATTATATATATATATATATATATATATATATATATATATATATATATATATATATATATATATATATATATATATATATATATATATATATATATATATATATATATATATATATATATATATATAAATTATTGAGCAGATTATTTAGAAATTCCCATCTAAACAATCAAGTAAAACTTATTTGCTACCAGTTGCTTATAAGACCACACATGACGTATGGATGCCAAATTTGGTTTAACACAAACCCAAGTTATATGGAAAGACTGCGTGTGTTAGAACGAAAATGCCTCAGATCTTGTTTTGGACTATATAGAAATCCTCACACTAATTACAAACATTATTATTCTAATCAAAAGTTATACAATAAGGCCAACATTGAAAGAATTGATCAGCATATAGTAAATCTAATACGAAGACATATACAAAGAACTACATTAAATACCAATAACCCATTAATATTCAATTCATATTTAACAAACGAAGATACTAATAAAAAACATATTCATACTAAAGGTAAAATTCCTCCGCCTAACTCTTTCATTTACCTGGACAGAAATAATTATATTCAAACAGAAAACCAAATTCCTATTGTATATCATTTAAATCGACGTCCGACCGAAAAATTTTTTGATTTAAATATATTTACAAATATAAACCCAAATAACATGCGATTTAGTTCCGAAATACATAAAACAAAGTCTGACCATGGACACAAGATCGACTTACAGAAATTCTGGTGGCTTGAACCAAGAGTATAGAAATTTTATTTAACAGAAAATTAAAATAGAAGTAATTGTTTTTCTATTAATAGGTTAGTTATAGGTTAGGTAAATTTTTATATAACATAGGTTTAGTTTAGTTTTAAGTAATTCAATAAATATCAATAACTAATAAATTATTGCATTCTTTAAATTCCAATTTTTTATGCAAAAATAAATCTAAGAGATTGTAAAGATTACTTCATTGTAACAATTATTTTAAGAAATATTTATAAACAATTTAACAAATGCAATAGAATGGATAAAATTGAGTAGCTCTAACAATGAGCCATAGTTTTTTTTATAAATTGCATTGATATTAACTTATTTAAACCATTGTAAGTCATTGATATTATGTTAATTTTAAATTGGAAAATATGGAAGGGCTGAAATCTCACAGCTCTGAGATATCAAGACTTCGGTCTGGGTAAAGGATTTTGAAATAGTTTTCGGCACAAAACTTTCACGAGGACATGGTTTTTAGTTTTGGGCAGCGATGTATATCAAACATAACTCTTTGTTAAAGTACAAGTATTTTTTATATCTGTTTAAAAACTTATTACAAAACTAACACGAAATATCAATACGTTGCCGGAAAATTATAATCAAAATTCCAAAAATATTGTTAAATTAAATAAAATTCAAACTTTTCCATAATTCTAAAAATATTCCAAAAATTATTACAAAATCAAAAATTAAAACTTTTTTCAAAATTATAATAAAATCTAACATTTAAAATTTTTCAAAATTCTAAAAATATTCCAAAAATTCTTACAAAATCAAAAAATGAAACTTTTTTCAAAATTCTAAATATATATGTATATATAAAATTCAAAAATTCTATTTTTTTCAAAATTCTAAAAATATTGCAAAAATTATAACAAAATCAAAAATTGAAACCTGTTTCAAAATTCTAAAAATATTCCAAAAATTAGAATGAAATCAAATATTGAAACTTTTTCTAAATTCCAATAATCCAAAAATTCTTATAAATTCAAACTTTTTCCAAAATTCTAAAAATATTGCAAAAATTATTACAAAATCAAAAATTGAAAATTTTTTCAAAATTCCAAAAATTATAATCAAATCAAATATTTAAAATTTTTCAAAATTCTAAATATATTCCGAAAATACTTACGAAATCAAAAATTAAGACTTTTTCCGAAATTCTAAAAATATTGCAAAAATTATTACAAAATCAAAAATACAAACTTTTTCAAAATTCCAAAAATATTTCAAAAACTATAACAAATTCAAAAATTTCCATGTTCAATTTCATTTTCAATTACATAAACGTCATAAAAACAGCTACATTTATTTTCCAAAAAATTAGCAAAAAAATAAATGAAATAATTTTTTGACAAACTTGACAACATTTTTTTGACAAACTTATAATGCCATAATTCTCAATGATAATAATAAAATTTCATTTCAAACAAACAATTTTATTTTTCCAAAAAATTGGGTAAAAATAAAAAAAATCTCTCTTTTGACACACTTGACAACATTTTTTTGACAAACTTATATTGCCATAATTCTCAATAATAATAATAAAATCTCATTTAGAACAAACAATTAATTTTATTTTTTTCCAGAAAATTAGGTAAAAAAATAAATAAAAATCTTTCTTTTGACACACTTGACAACATTTTTTTGACAACTTATAATGCAATAATTCTCAATAATAATAATAAAATCTCATTTCAAACAAACAATTAATTCTATTTTTTTTCCAAAAAATTAGGTAAAAAAATCAAAAAAAATCTTTCTTTTGACACACTTGACAACATTTTTTGACAAACTTATAATGCAATAATCTAGTTTTTGATCTCACATACCAATCCCTACCATCAAGATTTCTCCAAATTTAATGTTCATAACCGTAATCACTTAAAATGAACAATTAATTCAGTAAATTATTTCTGATATAACATCACCCCGGTGGAAAATCTCCCATCAAGAATAATATAAGAACTTAATTTAAAAAATTATGGTGAAAATTATGAAACTTTTTGCAATCCATACAATTTTAGAGCGATCTAGTTTCGAACCAATGAGAAAATTTTTAAACTTTAAAATAGTTTATCATTCTCATCAGGGCTAGCCGACTAGATAAACTCTACCAAAAAATGTCAACGCCAATGTATATAAACTAAAAATTAGGTTACAACTCTAGCGAAGTGTAAAAACAAAAAATTTACATAAACATACATTTAATAAATTCAGGTTTAGTCAATTGATTTCTCTGGTGATCACTGTTTTGTTATACTTTAGACATTCTAGTATTGAATAACAAAATTGTATCTGTGAGAAGAAGATGACTAGTCTTCACTTGTGTCTATTGACACTTTTTTAAAGTTTAAAAATTCTCTCATTGGTTCGAAACTAGATCGCTCTAAAATTGTATGGATTGCAAAAAGTTTCATAATTTTCACCATAATTTTTTAAATTCAGTTCTTATATTATTCTTGATGGGAGATTTTCCACCGGGGTGATGTTATATCACAAATAATTTACTGAATTAATTGTTGATCATGTGTCAATAGACACAAGTGAAGACTAGTCATCTTCTTCTCACAGATACAATTTTGTTATTCAATACTAGAATTTTTTTTTTTTTTTTTTTTAATAAAATGTGTTGTGTAGTAGGAATTACAATATGTGTCACAATAACACATAAAAACCTTTTAAGACCAAGGTCCCACAACAACATACGTTCAAAGATGTTGATGGACGTAAATCTTTCTTTTTTTGTTTTTTAATATTTTTTGTTAAAAAATGGATAACTAAACAAAAAATCCTATCACTGACAAAATATGACATAGGCCAATATTTTATGATAGAATAGAGAAAATAAAAGTAAATAGCAAATTTTCACAAAAATTTGCTAGAACAAAACAAAAATGTAGTTGCCAATAATCCAGCCGGTTGGATATTCCTTGATCCTGTGACGCACTGTCTTTCTTGAAGATTAAAGCCCACACATAGTTATATGAAGGCTCGTTTCTTCAAGGAAGCAATAACGGCTCATCATCAAGGAGTATTGCACAGCTAAGATTGAGGGTGCTACCTTTGACTGAATACAGTTCATCCGCCACCACCCCTAAGATGTCACCTTGGCTAGTGATATCTCACTGCTATTGCCAGTGGTATGTGATATCTCACGTTAACTCGTATGTCAATAGCAGGGACTGGAGTACGCGGGGTTGTCACACCCGTAGATCAAAAATAAAAAAATATTCAAAACAATAAAAACTGATCCCTCCATGCGGGAGGGAATGACACAAGTGAAGACTAGTCATCTTCTTCTCACAGATACAATTTTGTTATTCAATACTAGAATGTCTAAAGTATAACAAAACAGTGATCACCAGAGAAATTAATTGACTAAACCTGAATTTATTAAATGTATGTTTATGTAAATTTTTTGTTTTTACACTTCGCTAGAGTTGTAACCTAATTTTTAGTTTATATACACTAGCGTTGACATTTTTTGGTAGAGTTTATCTAGTCGGCTAGCCCTGATGAGAATGATAAGCTTTTTTAAAGTTTAAAAATTTTCTCATTGGTTCGAAACTAGATCGCTCTAAAATTGTATGGATTGCAAAAAGTTTCATAATTTTCACCATAATTTTTTAAATTCAGTTCATATATTAAAATGAACGTTTTTTAAGCCAAAAATATGAAAATTTGCTATTTTTGACACACATAATGATTTTTTGACACACTTCCGGTACAGTTATCGAACACAGCGTCCTTTCGGACCTGTCTCTTGAGTATACCTATTTTTAGAAAAAAAAATTTTTAAAATCCCTCCAGCGGTTTTCCCTCCAGCGGTTTTCCCTGCAGCGTAGGTAATGACGGCGGCCGGTCGGCCAGCCGGCAGACAGACATACATTTTTTTTTTGCTTTTTTAGAATCAGGAGGTCCTAAACCGTCGAGAAATGTCAAAAAAGTGGGGGTAAGAATTTCACTTTGAGTTCATGAATGTAATACTTAGGTCTTTCAGACCGAAGTAATAAATGGTAGATTATAAAACTAAAAACTAAAAACTCCAAAAATTGCATTAATATTATTATTCTAATATTAATGTTATGGATCTGATAATTTTAATGGAAAAATATGGAGGGGCTGAAATCTCACAGCTCTGAGATATCAAGACTTCGGTCTGGGTAAAGGATTTTGATATAGTTTTCGGCAAAAAACTTTCACGAGGACATGGTTTTTAGTTTTGGGCAGTGATGTATATCAAACATAACTCTTTTTTAAAGTACAAGTATTTTGTATATCTGTTTAAAAATTTATTACAAAACTAACACGAAACATCAATACGTTGCCGGAAAATTATAATCAAAATAATCAAAATTCCAAAAATATTGTTAAATTAAATAAAATCAAACTTTTTCAAAATTCCTAAAATATTCTAAAAATTAGAATGAAATCAAATATTTAAACTTTTTCTAAATTCCGATAATATGCCAAAAATTCTTAAAAATTCGAACTTTTCCAAAATTCAAAAAATATTGCAAAAATTATTACAAAATCAAAAATTAAAACTTTTTTCAAAATTCCAAAAATTATAATAAAATCAAAAATTAAAAATTTTTCAAAATTCTAAAAATATTCCAAAAATTCTTACAAAATCAAAAATTAAAACTTTTTCCGAAATTCTAAAAATATTGCAAAAATTATTACAAAACCAAAAATGCAATCTTTTTCAAAATTCCAAAAATATTTCAAAAACTATAACAAATTCAAAAATTTTTGTGTTCAATTTCATTTTCAATTACATTTACGTCATAAAAACAGCTACATTTTTTTTCCAAAAAATTGGCAAAAAAATAAATGATTTGACATTTTTTGACACACTTGACAACATTTTTTTGACAAACTTATGATGCCATAATTCTCAATAATAATAATAAAATTTCATTTCGAGCAAACAATTTTATTTTTTCCAAAAAATTGTGTAAAAATTAAATAAAAATCTTTCTTTTGACACACTTGACAACTTTTTTTTTGACAAACTTATAATGCCATAATTCTCAATAATAATAATAAAATTTCAATTCAAACAAACAATTTTATTTTTTTCCAAAAAGTTGGGTAAAAAAATAAATAAAAATCTTTCTTTTGACACACTTGACAACATTTTTTTGACAAACTTATAATACCATAATTCTCAATAATAATAATAAAACCGAAGTAGTTTCATTTCAAACAATAGTAGTTTAATCAATAAGTGAATAATGAAGTAGTTTATTCTCAAGCAAAAGTTTAAAATTCGAGCGAGGCACGAGCGAGAATTTTAATTTGCGAGAGAATAAAATTCATTATTCACGAATCGATTACAATACTTTATTCTCTGACAAAGATTTTATTATAAAACAGAATTGTGTATTATAAAAAATAAAAACATTTTCTTCAATTAAAACAATAAATCTTTATTGTTTTAATTGATAAATCAAATTTCTTAATAAAAAACCCTGATGATAAAAAACGCCCTTCTCATACAATCAACCAAGTTCAACTAAACGAAATAAGAGAATTACTCAAAATTTGATTTTTGAACAAAACTTATCAAAGCAAATGTGATTATAATTTGAAAATAATTTTAATGAAATCAAAATAATTTGACCAATTGGAATCATACCAATTGAATAAAAGTTTCATTAGGCAATAGGTTAAGTTCATTAGGCTATAGGTTAAAAAACAATACAATAATACATACTATTATTATCGAAAAAACATACAAATAAAGCTGATATAATTAAATGGAAGAGAATAAACAATTTTTTCGGCTAACGGCTGTAAAGTTTAACTTTACTGCCGCTGGGGAGTAGCTAAAGTCTTACTTTTTAGCCGGCGGCTGCAAAAGTGACGTCATTTTTACTTTTTCTGCCGGCGGCTGTAAAGTAACTTCCATATTTTTACGGCGGCTGTAAAGTAATTTTCATATTTTTACGGCGACTGTAAAGTAATTTTCATAAAATGATATTAAAAATAAAAATTAAAAATAAAATAAAATGATATTATTAATTTGTTCAAAACAGAATGCATTTCAGTTCATTTTAATGAATAAAAATAAAAAAAAATTAATTTCAGAAAATTTATTACCTAAAACATATTTTTAAAAAATTTGATGCATTAATTTCATATTTTTAAACAAATTTAAACGTTTGCCGAAAAAATAGTGTATTGAATTCGGAGCTAAAGTGACTTTTTGTGTTTCGTCTATAATTGTCGGCCTCCCTACGGTCGGCCGCCAAACTATAGACTCAACACAAAAAGTACGACTTTAGCTCCTAATTCAATAATATACTATTTTTTTCCAAAACATTGGGTAAAAATATAAATAAAAATCTTTCTTTTTTTTGACAAACTTATAATGCCATAATTCTCAATAATAATAATAAAACCGAAGTAGTTTCATTTCAAACAAACAATTTTTTTTTCCAAAAAATTGGGTAAACAAATAAATAAAAATCTTTCTTTTGACACACTTGACAACATTTTTTTGACAAACTTATAATGCCATAACTCTCAATAATAATAATAAAATTTCATTTCCAACAAACAATTAATTTTATTTTTTTTCCAAAAAATTAGGTAAAAAAAAAATAAAAATTTTTCTTTTGACACACTTGACAACATTTTTTTGACAAACTTATATTGCAATAATCTAGTTTTTGATCTCACATACCAATCCCGACCATCAAGATTCCCCCAAATTTAATGTTCCTACTCGTAATCACTTAAAATGAACGTTTTTTAAGCCAAAAATATGAAAATTTGCTATTTTTGACACACATAATGATTTTTTTGACACACTTCCGGTACAGTTATCGAACACAGCGTCCTTTCGGACCTGCATCTTGTGAATACCTATTTTTAGAAAAAAAAATTTTTGAAATCCCTCCAGCCGTTTTCCCTGCAGTGTAGGTAATGACGGCGGCCGGCCGACAGACAGACATACATTTTTTTTTTTGCTTTTTTAGAATCAGGAGGTCCTAAAACGTCGAGAAATGTCAAAAAAAGTGGGGGTAAAAATTTCACTTTGAGCTCATGAATGTAATACTTAGGTCTTTCAGACAGAAGTAAATATAACCTAAACAAATTAATGAGAAAAGCGCATTACTCTTAATTTAATTTTCTAGCGTAATCTTTTGAATTTGATAAATAAAATATGGAGGGGCTGAAATCTCACAGCTCTGAGATATCAAGACTTCGGTCTGGGTTAAAGATTTTGATATTTTTTTTTTTCCTTTATCTCCATTTAGGAGCATAGGTCGTCTACTAGACTGGACCATCTAACTCTGTTGGGGGCAATCGCTTTCAGTTCACCCCATGTCTTGCCAATTTGTTTTGCTTCAGCTAGCACCGTTTCTTCCATGTTATGGGTGGTCTTCCAACTCTCCTTTTACCTTGTGGATTCCACTCTAGGGACATCCTTGTTATATCTTCGACTGATTTTCTCAGTGTGTGTCCTATCCATCTCCATTTTCTTTGTTTTATCTCGGTCTCAATGTCTAGCTGCTCTGTCTGCCGTAGAAGTTCCTGGTTACTGATGGTGTTTGGCCAGAAGCATTTGATCAGTCTTCTCAGGCATTTGTTCACAAACACCTGTAGTTTATTTGTGATCTTTCTTGTTTGTTTCCACGTTTCACACCCATACAGCAGTACTGACTTGACACATGCATTGAACATTCGTAGCTTTGTCTTTCTTGACAGGACGGATACATTCCAGATCTTGTGAAGCATATTGAACGTATTTCTGGCTTTGTTAATACGCTGACTGATATCTTCTTCAGTCCCGCCTGTTTTTGCTACAGTACAACCAAGGTACACAAATTTGTCGACTTCATCCACTTGTGTATTGTTGATGGTAATTGGTGTTATCGTTTTGGTGTTCAATCTCATAGCCTTTGTTTTTCTGATATTAATGTTGAGACCGACTTCATGTGCAAGGGTTGATAGCTTCTGTATTTTCTGCTGCATATCCGTATGTGTGTGTGTAAGTAGACAGATATCATCTGCGTAGTCTAGATCATTGAGCCGTCTTGTTGTATTCCATTGGATTCCATTTGGACTTGCATCATCGAGCTTTCTCATGATACTATCTAGTACTATTAGGAATAGTAGCGGGGATAGTACACAGCCTTGTCTCACTCCTCGGTGGTTGTAGTATTCATTACTTTGCTGTCCTTTGTATTGTATTCTGTTTGCAGCATCCCGGTACATTTCTTTGATTAGATCAACTATTTTCTTCGGGATGCCCATTTCACAAAGTGTCTTCCATATCGCGCTTCTGTTTATTGAGTCGAAGGCGCGTTCAAAGTCCACGAAGAGGAGATACAATGGTGAATTCCATTCATTTGATTGCTCAATGATGAAACGAATTGTGTTGATATGATCGGTACAGCTCCTTCCTGGCCTAAAGCCGGCTTGTTCATTTCTTAGTTTCATGTTAATTGATGGAGATATTCTTTCGAGAATGATCATTGCTAGTATTTTCATTATTGTGTTGAGCAGAGATATACCTCTCCAATTTTTGCATTCTCTTAGATCACCTTTCTTTGGGATTGTTATGGTTAAACCTTCTTTCCATTTGGTTGGTATTTTACCTTCGTTCCATACATCAGCTAATAGTGGTGTTAGAGCTTCTGCTGTTGTGTTTACATCTGCTTTGAGTAATTCTGCTGATATATTTCATCTGTACCAGCAGATTTGTTGTTCTTGAGTTTCTGTATGGCATCTCTAACTTCCCGTTCCGTTGGTGGATGGGTGCTGATAGTTTCGTTATAGTTGTCATCCGGAGTGTGCAAGTTAATTTCTTGTTGGTGGTAGTTGTCTTCGAAGTATTCTTTCCATCTATTTAGCTGTTGTTCATGTGTTGTGAGGGTTTGACCAGACTCATCCTTTATTGGTGGAGTGTTTGTATATTTGTTGGTGACCTTTCTCACGCATTTGTGTAGTGTGCGCATATTTCTATTAGCTGCTGCGGTTTCCGCAGTCTTGAGAATGCTTTCTGTATATCTTCTGCGATCATTCCTTGCCATCTTTTTAACTTGTTTTGCTGTACTTTCATATTTGTTGCGGATCTCGGTTGTGTTCTGGTGACACAACTGCAACTTGAGCTGTCGACGCTCTTCAATTTTCTTCCATATATCATCGCTAATCCATGGTTTCCGTGATTTGTCTTGGTAGCCTAGCACATCTGTAGCAGTTTTGACGTAAGCTTCTTTAACTTGTTCCCATTTTTCATCAATGCTGATGGTTTCGTTGTTTGGTAGATTGAGCTAGAGCGACTCTTTGAAGATGTTATTTGTATTTTTGTCGCTCAATCTATTGATGTTAAATTTCCTCTGACATGACTTGTTGGTTTGTTTTACAGCGGCTGGTTTAATTTTGAATGTTGCAATTACCAGTTGATGGTCGCTGTGTATGTCTTCTCCTCGCTTTGCTCTGACGTCTTGTAGTGAGGATAGAAACTTCTTATTCACCAGTACGTGATCAATTTGATTTTTGGTTCTTCCATTTGGTGATGTCCAAGTGTATTTGTGTATGTTCTTGTGTGGGAACTTGCTGCCTCCTATGAATAGTTGATTTGTGACACAACAATCGATGAGCCTTTCTCCATTATTGTTACGTGTTGATTCTAGTGCATGTTTGCCCATGACTGATTCCATTCCGATGTTGTCGGTTCCAATTTTGGCATTGAAATCCCCTTGTATTATTTTGATGTCATTTCGGTGTGCACTAGCCAGCGTTGCTTGGAGCTGTTCGTAGAATTCATCTTTTGTCGCATCATCAGCTTCTTCGGTAGGTACATAGCACTGTATGATCGTTGTGTTTCTAATTTTCGATTGGAATCTTGCTGTTATTATTCTGCTACTGATTGGTTTCCATTCGAGAAGTGCTTTCTTTGCGTTAGGTGTTAATAATATTGCTACGCCTTGTTCATGTGTGTTGGATTTACCAGAGAACATCATGTAATTTCCTTCGCTTGTTGTTAACTCTCCGCTGTTTTTCCATCTTACTTCACTGAGTCCTAGTATCTCGATGTTGTATTCTTTCATTACTTTCTCAACTTGTGCTAACCGCGATGTTTCTATCAGAGTTCTGACATTCCAGTTTCCTACTCGTGTCCGGGTACGATAGCTAAGGGTCGATATTTTATTATTCCGGTTTGTTTTGCTTTGTTTGTTTCTAGTATGCGTTTCTTTAATCATTTGAATTTCGGATTCACCTTTCGGATTAACGGGTGATTGGGCCATCGAATCCTAGCCAGTTTCCAGGGCTGCTGGATAAGGTATACTGGCATACCGTGGGCGAGATATTCCTGCTTCAATGTGATTCAATCATATTTCCATATTTTTTCTGGTGAAGTTCCCAAGCGGTCGGGTGAAGTTCCCAAGCGGTCGAGTTCGCACACTTCCCAGGGTTGCTTAACTTCCTTGTAAGTGATGTTGTTGACTTATCCACTTCTCCATCTCGCCCAAAAGATTTTGATATAGTTTTCGGTAAAAAACTTTTATGAGGACATGGTTTTTAGTTTTGGGCAGCGATGTATATCAAACATAACTCTTTATTAAAGTACAAGTATTTTTTATCTCTGTTTAAAAGTTTATTACAAAACTAACACGAAACATCAATTCGTTACCGGAAAATTATAATCAAAATTCCAAAAATATTGTAAAAATTAAATAAAGTCAAACTTTTTCAAAATTCCAAAAATATTCCAAAAATTAGAATAAAATCAAATATTTAAATTTTTTCTAAATTCCAACATTTCAAAAATTCTTAAAAATTCAAACTTTTTGAAAAATTCTAAAAATATTGCAAAAATTATTACAAAATCAAAAATTGAAAATTTTTTCAAAATTCCAAAAATTATAATAAAATCAAAAATTTAAAATTTTTCAAAATTCTAAAAATATTTCAAAAATTCTTGCAAAATCAAAAATTAAAACTTTTGCCGATATTCTAAAAATATTGCAAAAATTATTACAAAAACCAAAAATACAAACTTTTTCAAAATTCCAAAAATATTTTAAAAACTATAACAAATTCAAAAACTTCCATGTCTAATTTCATTTTAGATTACATTTACGTCATAAAAACAGCTACATTTTTTTTCCAAAAAATTGGCTAAAAAATAAATGAAATCATTTTTTGACACACTTGACATTATTTTTTGACAAACTTATAATGACAAACTTATAATAATAATAAAATATCATGTCATACAAACTATTAATTTTATTGTTTATTATTTTCTAAAAAAAATGGGTAAAAAATAAATAAAAACCTTTCTTTTGACACACTTGACAACATTTTTTTACAAACTTATAATCCATAATTCTCAATAATAATAATAAAATTTCATTTCAAAGAAACAATTTTATTTTTTTCCAAAAAAAGTGTAAAAAACTAAATAAAAATCTTTTGACACACTTGACAACATTTTTTTGACAACCTCATAATGCCATAATTCTCAATAATAATAATAAAACTTCATTTCAAACAAACAATTAATTTTATTTTTTTTTTCCAAAAAATTAGGTAAAAAAATAAATAAAAATCTTTCTTTTGACACACTTGACAACATTTTTTTGACAAACTTATATTGCAATAATCTAGTTTTTGATCTTACATACCAATCCCGACCATCAAGATTTCTCCAAATTTATTGTTCCTACTCGTAATCACTTAAAATGAACGTTTTTTAAGCCAAAAATATGAAAATTTGCTATTTTTGACACACATAATAATTTTTTTGACACACTTCCGGTACAGTTATCGAACACAGCGTCCTTTCGGACCTGTCCCTTGTGAATACCTATTTTTAGAAAAAAAAAATTTTGAAATCCCTCCAGCGGTTTTCCCTGCAGCGTAGGTAATGACAGCGGCCGGCCGGACGGCCGGCCGGCAGACAGATATACATTTTTTTTTTTTCCTTTTTTTAGAATCAGGAGGTCCTAAAACGTCGAGAAATGTCAAAAAAAGTGGGGGTAAGAATTTCACTTTGAGCTCATGAATGTAATACTTAGGTCTTTCAGACCGAAGTAATAAATAAACAAATTAACTAACTGTGATCAAATAAATAAATTAACTAACTGGATTTATTTTTGCGTTAGCAAAATGAAATCAATAAGAAGAATAAAATATACAAATTCTTCCTTTCCCTTTTTGTTCCTTTATATTTGCAATTTAAAAACATGAGTAAATAATTAAATATCCTAATAATTTGCAGAAATGATATACATTTAATATAATAATAAAATAAATTAAATTTGCTTACCTTAAATCCTTCCAAGCGCTTGGGTTGATTGGAGAGTTATTGCGTAAAAATACATGCAAGAATCTATAACATATGATATCATTCCTAATTAAGAGACACTAAGATAAAGTATAAAAACAAAGAGAAAAGAATAACGAAACTTCTGAATGAATACAAACCTAATAAGATTATCCCTAATTAAGTTCCTTATTGGGTAGATTTCATATAAAAATCTACCTATTGCAATGGGCTTCATCTCGGAATTTCGGAAAAATGTTGCTGCCAAACGACTATGAATGATAAGCGGAGACGGAAAAAAAAAAAATTTATATATATATATATATATATATATATATATATATATATATATATATATATATATATATATATATATATATATATATATATATATATATATATATATATATATATATATATATATATATATATATATATATATATATATATATATATATATATATATATATATATATATATATATATATATATATATATATGTATATATATATAAATATATATATATATATATTAGACTGGTCGTTAAAAACTAAATTTTTCAAGACGCCCCCTAGAAAAATCATTTGTGGTCAAAAAACCACAACGACACTATTTTTTTTTTTTTAAGTCAAAAGAACACGTGCCGCAAAATCATCGAAGTTTATTTTCTGACTAAATTGTTAATATCTCAAAAAATATGCAGATGTCAAAAAAAATCACACAACCATTTTTGTAGGAAATTTAATTCTCTACAAAAAAGGTCCAAGTCACTTTTTTCCTAAAACCTATATTTCTGATGATATTTTGAAATAAGACTTGAAATTCTTCGAAACTCGTAAAACCAAATGATGAAAATTTCGACGAAAAAGTACTAATTTTGATTTTTTTTGTCACGATTATTTTTTTATACATTTCATTCTATAGCATAAGAAGAAAATTAGGACTTTTTCGTCATCTTTATCTTTCATGTTTTTTAAAAATTACGAAAACTTACAAGTTCATTTTCAAAATATCATGAGAACTATACGTTTTCGGGAAAAAATGACTTGGACCTTTTTTGTAGAGAATAAAATTTCCTACAAAAACGGTTATGTGATTTGTTTTGACATTTGCATATTTTATGAGATATTTGGAAAAATCTACGAATTTTTCAAAAAATCAACTTCGACGATTTTGCGGCACGTGTTCTTTTGATTTAAAAAAAAAAAAAATAATGCCGTTGTGGTTTTTTGACCACAAAGAATTTTTCTAAGGGGCGTCTTGGAAAATTTAGTTTTTAACGACCAGTCTAATATATATATATATATATATATATATATATATATATATATATATATATATATATATATATATATATATATATATATATTATATATATATATATATATATATATATATATATATATATATATATATATATATATATATATATATATATATATATATATATATATATATATATATATATATATATATATATATATATATATATATACATATACAATATATATATATATATATATATATATATATATATATATATATATATATATATATATCTATCCCCCGTTTTACACGGTAGATACGTTCCTGATAAAAACGTGTTAATCGATAATATAAATTTTGTATGGAAAACCGTGTTAAACGAAAAACGTGGGTTTTTGGTCATTTCTTGGGTGACAATCAGATTCGGTAAAACATGAAAGTACCAGTTTAATCACATAAGATATCGACATAACAGTTAAATTGATTTTCAAAAAGAAACATGCAATATAACCAATAAGAAATTCACAGAAAAATAAAAAGTAATTATACATGCACATACTAGCATGTTGACCCAAATCAAACCTAACTTAACTTGATTCAGTTCGGTGCGACGTTAAATCTGTAATTAATAACTGTGCTTTCTTTTCAGTTAAATCGACT
>CAVNZG010001523.1:0-88296 GCA_963693315.1 Diogma glabrata
AATTCGATGCCGGAAAATTATAATAGATCATAAATTAACATAATTTAGTGAAAAGATGGTACACTCAGCAAACTACTCAAAAACCTCTTCATTTAGCGTTTCGAGAAAATATTACAAAATCAATAATTCATACTTCTTCCAAAAATATTGTAAAAATTAAATAATATCAAACTTTTCCAAAATTCTAAAAATATTGCAAAAATCATTACAAAATCAAAAACTGCAAATTTTTTCAAAATTCCAAAAATTATAATAAAATCAAAAATTTAAAATTTTTTAAAATTCTAAAAATGTTCCAAAAATTCTTACAAAATCAAATATTAAAAATTTTTCCGAAATTCTAAAAATATTGCAAAAATTATTACATAACCAAAAATACAAACTTTTTTCAAAACTCCAAAAATATTTCAAAAACTATAACAAATTCAAAAATTTCCATGTCCAATTTCATTTTCAATTACATATACGTCATAAAAACAGCTACATTTTTTTTCCAAAAAATTGGCTAAAAATAAATGAAATCTTTTTTTGACACACTTGACTACATTTTTTTGACAAACTTATAATGCCATAATTCTCAATAATAATAATAAAATTTCGTGTCATACAGATTATTAATTTTATTTTTTTCCAAAAATTGGGTAAAAAAGTAAATAAAAATCTTTCTTTTGACACACTTGACAACATTTTTTTGACAAACTTATAATGCCATAATTCTGAATAATCATTATAAAATTTCATTTCAAACAAATAATTGATTTTATTTTTTTCCAAAAAATTGGGTAAAAAAGGAAATAAAAATCTTTCTTTTGACACATTTGACAACATTTTTTGACAAACTGATAATGCTATAATTCTCAATAATAATAATAACATTTCATTTCAAACAAATAATTAATTTAATTTTTTTACAAAAAATTGGGTAAAAAAATAAATAAAAATCTTTCTTTTGACACACTTGACAACATTTTTTGACAAACTTATGATGCCATAATTCTCAATAATAATAATAATAAAATTCATTTCAAACAAATAATTAATTTTATTTCTTTTTTAAAATTGGGTAAAAAAATAAATAAAAATCTTTCTTGTGACACACTTGACAACATTTTTTTGACAATTTTATAATGCAATAATCTAGTTTTTGATCTCACATACCAATCCCTACCATCAAGATTTCTCCAAATTCAATGTTCCTACTCAGAATCACTTAAAATGAACGTTTTTTAAGCCAAAAATATGAAAATTTGATGTTTTTGACACACTTAATGATTTTTTTGGCACACTTCGGGTACAGTTATCGAACACAGCGTCCTTTCGGACCTGTTCCTTGAGTATGCCTATTTTTAAAAAAAGAAATTGAAATCCCTCCAGCGGTTTTCCCTGCAGCGTAGGTAATAACGGCGGCCGGCCGGCAGACAGACGTACATTTTTTTTTTGCTTTTTTAGAATCAGTAGGTCCTAAAACGTCGAGAAATGCCAAAAAAAAGTGGGGGTAAGAATTTCACTTTTGGCTCATAAATGAAATATTGTCAAGTGTGTCAAAAGAAAGAATTTATTTATTTTTTATCCAATTTTTGGAAAAAAATTACATTAATTATTTGTTTGAAATGAAATTTTGTTATTATTATTGAGAATTATGGCATTATAAGTTTTTCATAAAAATGTTGTCAAGTGTGTCAAAAGAAAGATTTTTATTTATTTTTTTACCCAATTTATTGGAAAAAAATAAAATTAATAATTTGTTTGAAATGAAATGTTATTATTATTATTGAGAATTATGGCATTTTACGTTTGTCAAAAAAATAATGTCAAGTGTGTCAAAAAATGATTTCATTTATTTTTTTAGCCAATTTTTTGGAAAAAAATGTAGCTGTTTTTATGACGTACATATATATGTAATTGAAAATGAAATTGGACATGGAAATTTTTGAATTTGTTAGTTTTTGAAATATTTTTGGAATTTTGAAAAAAGTTTGTATTTTTGGTTATGTAATAATTTTTGCAATATTTTTAGAATTTTGGAAAAAGTTTTAAAATTTGATTTTGTAAAAATTTTTGGAATATTTTTAGAATTTTGAAAAATTTTAAATTTTTAATTTTTTTATAATTTTTGGAATTTTGAAAAAGTTTCATTTTATTTAATTTTTACAATATTTTTGGAATTATGGCAGGTTTTGGAGTAGTTTGCTGATTGTCATGTTTTCACTACAGCTGATTGTATCATATTTTCAGTTTCATCATAATTTTTGCAATATTTTTAGAATTTTGAAATAAAAATAGAATTTATATATATTTTTAGAATTTTGAAAAAGTTTCAATTTTTGATTTTGTAAGAATTTTTGGAATATTTTTAGAATATTGAAAAATCTTAAATTTTTTATTTTATTTTAATTTTTGGAATTTTGAAAAAAGCTTAAATTTTTGATATTGTTATAATTTTTACAATATTTTTAGAATTTTGGAAAAAGTTTGAATATTTAAGAATTTTTGGAATATTATTGGAATTTAGAAAAATTTTAATATTTGATTTTATTCTAATTTTTGGAATATTTTTGAAATTTTGAAAAAAGTTTCAATTTTTGATTTTGTTATAATTTTTGCGATTGTTTTAGAATTTTTGAAAAAAGTTTTAATCTTTGATTTTGTAATAATTTTTGGAATATTTTTAGAATTTTGAAAAAAGTTTGATTTTATTTAATTTTTACAAAATTTTTGGAATTTTGAAAGAAGTATGAATTTGTGATTTTGTATCATTTTCTCGAAACGCTAATTGGGAGGTTTTTGAGTAGTTTTCTGATTGTATCTTCTTTTTACTAAATTATGTGAACTGATGATCTGTTATAATTTTCCGGCAATGTATTGATGTTTCGTGTTAGTTTTGCAATAAATTTCTAAACGGAGATAAAAAAATACATGTACTTCAACAAGGAGTTTTATGTTTGATATACATCGCTGCCCAAAACTAAAACCCATGTCCTCATAAAAGTTTTTCGCCGAAAACTATATCAAAATCCTTAACCCCGACCGAAGTCTTGATATCTCAGAGTCTTGAGATTTCAAACCCTCCATATTTTTACAATTCCAATTCAGAAAATTTTATTAACTTCGCTTAAATTTAAGATTTTAATTATTAACTAATTTTAAATTTAAATCTGAAAAGAAATTAAACTTTTATCCTTACTCCCTTTTATAAGGGCAATCGTAGTTGAAATGTACAATTTCCTATTTTACTTATGCCGTATTTTGCGACTTTATGCGAAATCTCGTAAAAACAAAAGGAGACTCGTAAAACAACAGAAATTAACAGTTATTCATTTAACATAATTTTTCTTTTTGATATTAGATGATTTCACATTAAATAAAATACAATATGGAATCCTTTAAATTGTGCTTTTTTTACGTGAAATCTCATAATAGT
The DNA here is from genome assembly GCA_963693315.1 of Diogma glabrata. Taxonomy (NCBI): domain Eukaryota; kingdom Metazoa; phylum Arthropoda; class Insecta; order Diptera; family Cylindrotomidae; genus Diogma; species Diogma glabrata. Next base: position 3,422 of record CAVNZG010001523.1, read on the forward strand.
AGTTTATGAGACAATCTTATTAAAATTATGTGATTTTTTTTTTCTGTGTGTAATTTCCAAATCTTTTCTTGGATTCGATCACTGATTAGTAAGCAAAAACACCCAGGTTTTATTAAGTATTACAAAACTTTATTGTTTCACAACAACAGGAAAACAATACAGAAAACAATATTCCTATCTAGAATATTCTTCTAACAGCTTCTAACGGTTTATTGTAGAAATTTTCAGTACACAACGTTCAAAATAATACACAAAATACTTCTTCTATAGAATAACACTTAAAAGTAAAAACTTTATTTACAAAAATTAATTTAATCGTTGTAATCTAATTAATTTGTAGTTTAATGTATGTTGTAATTAATTTATTTGAAAATAACTCGCTCGTTGAGGGTTCCGTGTATATAATAAATATTCTACGAGAATAGTTTTTCTCAAAAACCCAATTTTAGAAATAAATCAAAAACGTGCTTTTAAAAATTCACATTTTCGAAAATAAGTCGAAAATTGTGTTTAAAAATAATTAAAAATAATTTTTTTCGAAATTTCTACTCTCAACTTTCTACTTTCAAACAACGTTTTAAAAGTTACGCTGACCGCTATAGTTTGTGTTTAATTTTTACAACATTTCCTATAACCGTCATTTTTTTCAATTTTTTTCTTTTGTAATGTAAAGAAGATGAGAAGATGTATATTCAAGTTTATAGCACTTATAGTTTGTGGAAAAATCGATTATGAGAAATTCGGCCGGACACAATAGGTACCGTTTTTACTTTTTCAAAGTACGGAGCCCTAATAACTTCTATTTACATATAACATATTCAAGTCGATAGCACTTATAGTTTGTGAAAAAATCGATTATGAGAAATTCGGCCGGAAACCAAGTCTCAGCCGTTTTCAAAGTACGGAGCCCTAATAACTTTTATTTACACGATTTTATATGCACGGTACAATGTTTCGTTTACAATTAATCAATTCTGCCTAAAAATACCTGCTTAAATACTAAATTTCGTACAATCTAGAAAAATCGTTATTCTACACATCTTTAATCCGAAATGATCCAAAATAACCAAATAAAAAACAAAATAACAAAATAAAAATAAAAAACAAATCCGAAAAAATATTTTTGAACTTTTCAAAAAGAACAACAAAAATTCTATGTGTTTCATGATCATTATTCTTATTTTTATACTCTGTTGGTGATTTTTGATTATGAATTTGTTTTCGTAATTTTGTACAGGTTGCCCTCACTTACATTGAATTGAATAGAATTTTGTGTTATGTTGCGTTATGATTTTGTTATAACCGTAGCAATATTTAACTTGAAGGGTTCCTTTAACCTGAAAATTATTTAGTAACCTTTCTTCCAATTGTTGAAGTTTTTTTGAACATTTATTGTTCTTCACAGTATGCAGTGTTCTTCTCAGTACATGAAAAAAATATCAAAGCTTTATAATTCTGGAAATCAGCATCGGCAATCCAAACCATATTAAAGTGTTGAATATTTAGTTTTATGTTCTGATGTATCGTACACACGGACACATTTTGCAGTCCTTGAAATAATTTTACACATTCTTGTTGTCGCAGGGACGTACATTTTGTAAATTCTATTTTCTCATAAGCTTCATTTAATGTAAAGGGGGAAGTGGGGATGGTATAAACAGTTTCTACTTAAAGCTCAATAACTTTAAAACCATAAAACATTTTTACTTAAAAACTGTTTCATTGTAAAATTTCATATCTTTACTACAATATATATAAGCATATAACATATATATTTCTTTACAAAAAACAATATTTTTCGATTGTTGTAAAACCTCAATAAATTCAGGTTGAAAATTATAAAGAAAAAAGCAAAAATTCAATTTCATCGTATGTTTAGGTTTTGCAAATCAATATCAAAATTGAAACGGGAAACCATACGTATACCATATAGCCATACCATACGGCACATATAAACGCGCTTATACTATCCCATTTTTTTTTGTTTATATGTGCCCCACGTGGCGATTTTAGGGTTATGTTTTGAAAAAATATTCCAAGATCTAAAATTTGGCTAAAACAAAGAAATATTATGTTTCTTGAATATTTCAGCTATCAAAACATGTTGGAATATTTTTAAACATATGATGGTAAAAAAAGTTATTCGAGTTTTACAAAAAAAAAAATTATTTACTTTTGGGTTGCCGAAACACCTATTCACCAATAACTTTTGAACAAGACTGACTTCAGCTGTCAAATTCTCCTGGTGTGTGTAGTCGATCGAAGCGACATCTGTGATATTTTTGTCGAATTTTTTGATTGATGTTTTGTGAGGGAAATTAAAACTGTTTACAGTTGCCCCTTGTTTATACTATCCCCACTTCCCCCTACATAGCAATAAGTGCTTTTGTAGGTATTTACGCTTATCTCCTTCTTTAAAATATATTGTATTTCGATTCCGTGCCATTAATCTACTGATTTCATCATTTTTATAAAACTCTTACATAACATTTTTATCTGTTTTTAGATAAACACCTAAAACAGATATAAACCGTAGCAGATAAAGGTTGGAAATTATTTTCTTTTAGTGTTTTAAATTTTTCAACCAAGTGACGAGCAGCATTGCCTCCAAATATATCTTGAATATCTTGCATTTTGACAAAAATCAAAACCATATAGCAGAAATAAAGTAAAAGTTCGATATAAAGCGATTACTATAAAAGGTACCGGAAAAGTTCATTCTTTTATATTATTAATTCATAGGCAATAATTGCAAACGAATTTTCCAATTAAAAAAAAACTTGTGTTTGTAAAATAAGTAAATAATTTTTAATATGTGTATTTGTTTGGTTTAATATACAGATATAATTTTTTGGATATTTGAAAATGTTTAATCAATAATAAAATATTTCATTTTTACATAAAACGCCAATCTCTTACTTTATAACTCTACTTTCATAATTTTCCTTCAAAACAAAAATAGTACGTTTTGCGCTACAAGAGATGAAAACGCTGCTTTTCTAAAGTGAACATTTGTTCACGAGACGCTTTAGCGTCGAGTGGGACAATTTCACGAAAGCAAAATGTTTTTTGTACGAGTAAACCGTAAAATGCACTTTTACAATTCAAAAATTGTTCGTAAAGCAGGCGTTTTTTCCTATTAAAATAACAATGCCAAAATTGATTTAACAATGTCTTAAATTGAAATAACAATGCCTAAAGTAATTATTATTACTATTATTTCGAAAAACTACTTGGATAAAATAATTTTCTAAAAAAATATTTTTACGTAAAAGTGCATTTTACGGTTTACTCGTACAAAAAGTTATTATTATTACTATTATTTCGAAAAACTACTATAGGATAAAATATTTTTTATTCGCCTATATATTAAAGTGTTACTTTATTACTGTGATTTGCGGCTTTAAAGTGTCACTTTTCAACTATTTATTTTGTCGTCATAGCTACGTCCAAAAAAGTAAAAAGCATTTGTATTTGTTTAAATTCTATAAAAAATAAATTTTTTTATCAAAGTAACCCGCAAATTCAAAATTTCATTATCCAATTAAAATAGTTGTTATCATTTGTTGTCATAGAATTTGGAAAAAATAATAAATATTTTTTCAAATGTTACTTGTTCCACATATTTTTATTTTAAAATTTATGAAAATTTATAATTTTAATTTAGAATAAACAACTTTTCTTAAAATATTTTGCTTGCGGCGAATAAAAACTAGTATATGATGCACGGACGTAAGCTATTTTGGACTTAATGTGGGTGCAAATCTCGGCTAGCGCCTCGATTTGCAAACTCCACATCCGTCCAAAATCTTTAGCTTTACGTCCTAGCATTATAATGTACTATTTCTAAATAAATATTTTACTATTATCTTACTATTATTTTACTAAATATATGTATTTTATTTATGCATATAATACAGAATCTTGCTCGTACAAAAAATCTTGTATGCAATTTGGGCGTAAAGTTGGTCTTTTTGCTAAAGAGTGAAATTGTTGTTCCAGGCGTTTTGCCGAGGGCAACACACTCGAAAGCAAAAAGTAGGGTCTGCGTCGTACTAGACGATGGAAGTTATACTTCTTTGGCCATTCGCTCACACGCACTTAAAAAGTCCATGATTAAGTTGTGTCACTTAACTAATTTACGTCGCCATCTAAAAGATGGTTTATGAACCACATTTAACATTTAATTCGCAATTAAAAAATATTAAAACTTTTAATTGAGATAAAAACTATCCTATCGAGTATATATTAAGCGTTATTAAGCGTAATATATAAAATATTATTCTTAAGTCGCTCAAAAAAGAAACATAAAAATTGCCAAAATTTCCCATACAAAGTTGTATGAAAAATTTAACATATTTTCGTATTTGTTTTACAGACAGAAGAAAATAATATGTTTTATATAATATGCTTAACGTATAGTCAGTAATAGTTAGAAAAACACTATCCCATCGAGTATATATTAATTAAGCGTAATTAAGCGTAATATATAAAATATTAGTCTTAAGTCGCTCAAAAAAGAAACATAAAAATCCCATACAAAGTTGTATTTAAAATTTATCCTATTTTCCTATTTGTTTTACGGACAGAAAAAAATAATATGTTTTATATAATATGCTAAATATATAGACAATAATAGTTCATAAAGAAATTTAAATTATTTAATTATAGTAAAATGAGAAATTTCATAAATAATTTGTAAAATTGATCAAGTTGTGATTTGTATGAAATCCCATATGATTTTTTTGGAATTTATACTCCTTGCCCCTTTTTCAGCGCCATTGCTGCAAACACCGGAACAAAAAAATCGCTCAATAACATATTTGATAGTCTATATGGACTCTATAGGGATGATTAAAAAATCGATAAAGCAGGTTTGACAGTAAACTATTAACCATCCATATTTAATATTTAATTCACAATTAAAAACTATTAAGGCTTTTAATCGAGATAAAAACTATCCTATCTTTTAAGTTGGACCATTATACACACGCTGTACAAAATTTTTGCGGATAATCGTCGATTTTCGATTAGTTTTCTTAGTCAAAAACAATTTGAACCTTATGGTCTAAGGTGATAAAAACGAAATTACTAAATCAATTATAAAATATTGATTTAGAAATTTCCTCTGTATTACTATACAGTATAAGGTTGATTTACAAAATTTCGTCTTTATTACCATACAGCATAAAGGTTAAAATATCACTTCAAAAAGCGTGACGCGGTTTCTCGACCAACACCCCATCAAAATGTTTACAACGAGCGTAAAGAAGTATAACTTCAAAAGATACTTTATGCCCAAATTGCATACAAGATTTTTTGCAGTACATACATAGATACATAAATAGCTATTATCTCGCGGTTAGGAAATGCAGTTTTTTCTATGATAGTAAATATCAGGGTTGTTAATATACACGTATAAAACGTTTTATACGTTACACGTATAATACGTAACGTATAAAACGTATAAAACGTATATAACGTATAAAACGTATAATATGATTTTGTTTTTGAAATTCATTCATAAAAAATTAAAAATGCTTCTTACTTCAGATATTAATTATATATTTAGTAAAAATATACATATTTTAGTAAAAATATAATTACGTAGTTTTAAATTATTTATATATTTTATAATTTATAACAAAAACTATTTAAATTCTAGATGTTATTTGAATGTATATTTTTACAGTACATGTAAAAACAGTACATGTAAAGTACTATGTTACTGTACATTAAACTGGTTAATAATTTTTAATTCACTAGATTTGAATATCGAAAATTTTGAATTATATATAAGAGATTTTTTTGAGTACTTAAACTCAAGCAATTAAATTATTTTTGAATTTTTCAACACGTATATGATAGTATATGATTTTTTTTCATTTTGATTCCAACATTTACTTAATGGGAAACATTTTGGATTAGAAACATTTGGCTCATGAACTTAATTATTTGGCTTCATGAAATGTTATTGAATATATAAAATATGGTTCAATCCAACTTCAGCTCCTCCCATCTAATAAGAACAGCTGGGAAATATTATGTTGTTGTAGAATAAATGTCGTTTTTTTCATAGCAGTTAGGGAAATTATTAGAGATTATTATAGATAGATGTTTTTTAAAAATTTTGCTGTGTGAATCCGGGTTGCACCACTTCCAATTAATAGACACAGTTTGAAAATAACAGGTTCTTGCAGATCAAATCTTCTTTTTATACAAAAGTTGCAATAGTTAAAAAATATATTTACGTCAAACGAAAAAGTTTAGTGAGAAGATTATTGAGTAAGTTCAATTTTGGTAATTGATGAATAAATAATAGGTATGGTTGGAAATGTCAAATTATTGCAGACTAAATTTGTTTTGAAAACAAATAATTATATTTTGAAAAGAAGCATTTACGTTAAATGTGGAAGTTTTCTGAACTAATAGGAATAGTTGGGTAAGAAATTATCATGACGACGCTATATTTTCTAAAGCAACTGTTCCTATTAGTCCAGAAATCTAGGCTTTATAAATATTAAATATCACGAGTACGATGAATAATACGCCCGCGATAATGTTATATAAATGTATTTTTATTTATTAAGGATTTTACTTTTATACGGTATAAAACGTAAATAATTGTGTGTTTTATACTGTACGTTTTATACGTTTTATACGTACGTATAATACGTGTTTTATACGTTACCGTATTATACGTTACAACCCTGGTAAATATTTAAACGTTATTTATTATAAATTATTAAATTAGAAATCAACATAAAAACATTCAAAATTCATATTCTATTTTTTCATAGTTGCTTTGTTTTAAAAACTTTGTAATATTATATGAAAATAACATAGCAACTACAATTTGTTATTTAGCGAAAATGATTTTTTCTACTATCAACATAAAAAATCTACTTTCGATGTTTGTTCATTGAATCGAAAATTTCTTTTTTGTCACCGGTGATAAAAAACCTCTACGAATTACTTTCGTACCTAGTGATGAAAGTAAGTTTTTAAAACCCATCTATTTTCTAATTTCTTAACTAGAATAAACCATCCTAGAATACCCGTTAAGACAATCAGTTGATCGAATGAAATAATTTTGTTGGATGACGTTAAAATTGTAAAAATAATAATAGTTAAATATATAATATTCATATATTCTTTTTAAATAGTATGATAAAAAACAGTTGGTGTTAAGATATTTTTAAAAAATATTATTTCACCTATTTATTTAACAAAAATGAAAAAAAAAATATTTATTTTACGTAAAATAATTTAGGTTGTGTTAAAATATATTAAGAATTTACGTAACGTCATACACATTCAAAAACTAAATTAAAACTGATAGTTTTATTTTAGAAATCTGAAATCTGATTTCTGAATTTGATTTTGTTTATGACAAAATACAAACCGTCTTTAGTTATAAGCTTACTAGACGCAAAATTCATAAACAATAAACCTTCAAAGATGTATTATTTAATGATTTTAAGAACTTTATGGAGTAAATAGAATAATGATATAGGATTTTGTAGTGTAAATACAATAAAAATATAACATCATGAATAACTATATTTATGGATATGTAAAAAATTAACGAAAAAAACAATAAGGCTTGTAATTAAAGACAGCTATGTCTTTGACATAAAAACTGGATAATTTATTCATATTGAGTCATCTATTTTTTAATAGCAGAAATATAAATATGTACACATATACAATTTTAATTTGTAACAGTGTATATTTTAAAATGTGAATTATATGTAATTATAAATGAAAATGTTTAAAAATTAATAATAATTTTTAAAAAAAGTAGGAAAAAAAGTACAGTCTTCTACTCGCCGAAAATCATATTTTGAATCTCGCGACCATTACCAACCTCGGCTGGTAAACTGTCCTCTCGTTTCAAAATATGCTGTTTTCGGCATCGTTGAAGAATATACTATTATACTAGAGGAAAAAAAACATTTTCACACGGGGTTAAGCCAGCTTGAAAATAGACTTTTCAGCTGCTATCATTATTAAAAAAAATTATTATTTCTTGTATTACACTGGTAAATATGATTGAAAGGTAAAATTGAAAGTTTGATCCTTTATAACTTTTGACCCCCTCATTTCCGCAATTTTTTTTTCATAATAAGGATGCAGAGGACCTAATCTTTCTATTTATCTAAAAAAATCAGTTTGTTTAATATTTATTATGAAAAACTAAAAAATAATCATAATGAGGGGACCAAGGTAATATTGAAAGTTTGATCCTTTATAACTTTTGATCCTTTCATTTCCGCAATTTTTTTTCTCATAATAAGGATGCAGAGGACCTAATCTTTCTATTTATCTAAAAAAATCAACTTTTTATTAACGGGGATAAAATAGGAAAATGCCCAAAAATTTAAATACTTCTTTCCAATACATCCTTAAAACTAACTCTACGTAAAAAACTCACAAAAATTCAAGACGTAAGAGAAGAATTCAAGACGTAAGAAAAGGGGTCAAGTCAAAATTTCTAAAAATTTTGCTGAACTTGCCTGAAATTGCTCATGTAGTAAAAAAGATCTAGCTACTTCTACTATTTGAACTTGATTTACGCAGCTCGTTAATTTAAGAAGTTATTATTTTTTTTTTTTTTTTTTTTTTTTTTTTTTTTTTTTTTTTTTAGAGATTCGATATTCGGTGTTTGCGAAGTAAACATCAAATTGAATTAAAGAAATCAACATTCAAATCAAATTAAAGTTAAACCTTGAAATATAAATTGATTGTTTTGTGATTATTGTGTGTGGATGCTCACAAATAAAAGAACTATAAGTCGCCAGATGCGTAGCCTCCCTAGGAGCTCGCTCAGCAGCATTAAGCAGATGAGTCAAGGCATTAAAATGAGTGATATCCCAACAGTAAACAGGTATGAAGGTTTACCACCTAACGTTAATTATCAAAATATGCCAAAAAACCGCAAACTAGTTCTCCGTCTGGTGAAAATGCTAGAAAACAGGTAGAAAAAATTCCTCCAATAATTACAAAATCTTCCTCAACGGAGATTCATAAAACTATGAAGGAACTAAATATTTCAAAATATAATATACAAATCATGTCAATTGGCATAAAAATACTTACATATAGCCTATCAGACTATAACAAAATTTTTACTAAATTAAAAGAACATGACAATGGTATGTTCTCATATACGCTTGAGGAAAACCGTTTTGTTAAATTTGTACTATGCGGGCTCCATGATATGGATACAAATGAAGTTAAGAAAAGCCTTGAGAATAGTGGCCTGAGTCCAGTTAATGTTTGGAAAACTATTCCTAAAAAATATCGTCGAAACAGTGAAGATGCCTTTTATTTTGTTGCTTTCAAAAAGGGATCAATGTCTCTGAACCAACTAAAAAATATAAGATTTGTTAATAACACAGTGTGCAGATGGGAGATTTGTCGATCCACCAGCAAAGGTCCTCTTCAGTGTTATAAATGTAAAATGTATGGTCATGGAGCGAACGCATGCTACATGAAGCCAAAATGTAATCTCTGTGGTGGAGATGAACATATTGATGATATGGAGTGTCCTTTGCAAAACGATATTACTAAACATGTTTGCTGTAATTGTAGTGGAAATCATACATCTAACTCTATAATTTGTCCAGAAAGAGAAAAATACATTCAAATAAAAAATCATCTGAATCTAAAAAATAAGTTGAGTCGACCTTCAAATCAACCAACGTTTTCATTTCAACAACAGGATTTTCCTATTATTTCTTCAATACCTCATCAAAACAACAATAAAAATTTTAATAATAATTGTAATAATAATTTTGTTAACAAAAAAATGCAGTTCAGTACAGTGGTTCAAACAAATGCAATCAATCATGAAAATTCAATTAATATTAATTCAGATAGCACAAATGATTTGTTTGCACCACATGAGTTATTACAAATTCTCAAAGAACTTGTTTAATCAGGACTTCGGGGTTGCCATTCCAAAGAAGAACAATTTGATGTTATGGCTAATATTGCTATTAAATATGTCTGTTATCCATAATTCTTTAAAAATTTGTGTGTGGAACGCGTACGGTATAAAAAATAAAAAATTTGAGGTAATTCAGTTTTTAGATAATTTTAATATTGATATATTACTTATTAGTGAAACGCATTTAAAGCCTTCTATTTCATTTTCGATTCCTAATTTTCGCTTTTATCGTAATGATAGAGAAAATCTTCGCAGGGGTGGTGTTGGTATTCTTATAAAAGATTGCATTAAATATTCGCTTCTTCCTGACCTTAAATTAAATTGTATAGAATCTCTGGGTATTAATATAATAAGTAGTGATAATAATCAACTTAAAATATTTTCTGTATATTGTTCATATTCGAATTCTGAGCATCTCAGAAATGATTTTATAAAAATTTGTAGTGGTAATATTCCTTACCTAATTGGTGGTGATTTAAATTGTAAGCATCCTAACTGGTTTTGTCCTAGAACTAGCCGCGGTGGTCGAACTTTATATGATTATTCTATTAACTCTGATTGTGTTGTTATCGCTCCCCAAGATCCTACCCACTATAGTCCTGCTGGAGTCCCTAGTATTATTGACATATTTTTAACAAACAACCCTCAGTTGATATCCGAAGTTAACACCATTCAAGCACTCTGCTCCGATCATCTGCCAGTCCTCTGTTCAATAGTATTTAATAATCAAGTAGCTCATTGCCATCGTAAATACTTTAACTATAAAAATGCTAATTGGAGCATTTATCAGAATCATATTTCATCTGAAATTGAAAATTTCAATTTAAGTTCAATTCATACTATTTCAGATGTCAACGTTGCAGTCGATTTTTTGACAGCATCCATTTCTTCAGCTCGTGAGCTATCCGTACCGCTTGTGCCTGTTCTTCCAACTGATAAATTGTTATTATCTGATCAAGTGTTAAGTTTTATCAGACACCGAAATTCGCTTAGAAGATCTTACCTCAGAAGTCGCCTTGCTCACATTAAAACCTCAATAAACTTGCTAAATAGAATTATTAAATATCATATAAATATTCTTTATAATCAAAAATGGCAAACGAAGCTTGAATGCTTGGATAATGGTTCAAAAAACTTCTGGAAAACAACTAAACATTTTAAAAACCATCGCAAGTCCATTCCACCATTAGTTACTCCCAACACTGGAAATCGAATTTTCTTAAATACAGAAAAGGCACAAGTATTGGCTGATGTCTTCCTTGACGCTCATCAAATTCCAAACTCCAATATTGTAATTGAAGAACAAGTGAATGAATTTTGCACTCATTTCAATAATTTGGATAACAATGCTACAATTCCTGAAATTCGCCCTTCTGAAATTTCTGATATTTTGAAATTCCTTCCAAGGCTCAAAGCTCCAGGTGTAGATAATATTCCATTTATTTTACTTAAAAATCTTCCTGAAAGTGGAATCCATTTTCTTAAGATAATATTCGAGTGCTGCTTGAACCTAGGCAAAAAGCAAAAATTACTCCTGTCTTAAAGCCTGGCAAAGACCCCACTCTTGCTACAAGCTACAGACCTATTAGTCTTCTTTGTACATTGGGAAAACTTTTTGAGCAGATTATCAAAAGAAGAATGGAAGACTTCATAACTGATAATCAAATAATTATAAACGAGCAATTTGGTTTTAGATCTGGGCACTCTACAATTCATCAAATCCATCGTGTAGTCAATCATATTAAATCTAATAGATCTTCGCTAAAATCTACTGGAATGATATTATTAGACCTTGAACGAGCCTTTGATAAAGTTTGGCAAGACGCAGTCTGCTATAAATTATTTATATATGGATTTCCAATATTTTTAATTAAAATCATAAAATCGTTCTTAACTGATAGAACATTTTTTGTCCAGATTTTTGATTCCATGTCTTCTATACTTAGTATTCCAGTTGGGGTTCCTCGAGGTGCCGTATTGAGTCCTTTGCTTTTTTGTTTATTCATCAATGATATTCCAAGAGATAGTGAATGTAAATTATCATTATTTGCTGATGACACTGCAATATTTGTGTCAGATGAGCTGGCGGTATCTATTATCAATAAGCTTCAATTGTACCTCACTAAAATTCTCGAATTTTTTAAAAACTGGAAACTTAGTATTAACATATCAAAATGTGAAGCTATTTATTTTACTAGGTACAGAGCATCCCGTAAACTTCCACAACAACCTTTTCTGATTCAAAATTCTTCTTTGGAATGGAAACCTTCAACTAAATATTTAGGAATTTATTTGGATAAATCATTAACATTTAAGACACACGTCACTCAAATACAACAAAAATGTAATGCACTGTTCAGTCTATATCCTCTACTCAACAGAAATAGTAAACTAAATAGTCATAATAAGACACTAATTTACAAGTGTGTGATTCTTAATATCATACTTTATGGTGCGCCAATTTGGTGGGACATTGCTTTGTGTCATAAAAAGAAATTTCAAATAATTCAAAACAAATTTCTAAAAACTATACATAAACGCCCTAGACGTTATAGCACTTTAAGACTGCACAACGAATTAAATATAAAGCTTGTCAATGTAGTTGCTAGAGAAGCTAATGATAGATATATAAATAAATTAAATTATATTGAAAATGAGTTGATAAACGCAATTAGCTTTACTACCGCTTAATTTTTGCAACGTAGCTTTTAAGTTTAGATTTAAGTAGGTTAGGTAAATATAAGTTTTTTATTAGTTACTAAGCAGACTGAACTGCATTTGAATATATAAACATTCTTTTTTCATTTATTTTTCGCAACACTCATAATGATTAATTTCATCTGCTGTAAAGCTTACTATTAAAAGCTGATCTCAGTAAATTATTAAATGTATACAACTGTATTATAAAATTTAAAGTCAATAAAAAGGATTATTATTATTATTATTTTTTTTTTTAATAAAATGTGTTGTGTAGTAGGAATTACAATATGTGTCACAATAACACATAAAAACCTTTTAAGACCAAGGTCCCACAACAACATGCGTTCAAAGATGTTGATGGACGTAAATCTTTCTTTTTTGTTTTATTATATTACTTCGGTCTGAAAGACCTAAGTATTACATTCATGAGCTCAAAGTGAAATTCTTACCCCCACTTTTTTTGGCATTTCTCGACGTTTTAGGACCTACTGATTCTAAAAAAGCAAAAAAAAAAAATGTGTGTCTGTCTGTCGGCCGTCCGGCCGTCACAACCGACGAAATCTAGAAAACCGCTGGACGGATTTCAAAATTTTTTTTTTCTAAAAATAGGTTTACTCAATGGAAAGAGCCGAAAGGACGATGTGTTTGATAACTGTACCGGAAGTGTGTCAAAAAAATCGTCAAGTGTGTCAAAACAAGGAAATTTGCATATTTTTTGCTTAAAAAACGTTCATTTTAAGTGATTACGAGTAGGAACATTGAATTTGGAGAAATCTTGATGGTCGGGATTAGTATGTGAGACCAAAATTTAGATTATTGCATTATAAGTTTGTCAAAAAAATGTTGTCAAGTGTGTCAAAAGAAAGATTTTTATTTATTTTTTTACCCAATTTTTTGGAAAAAAAATAAAATTTATTGTTTGTTTGAAATGAAGTTTTATTATTATTATTGAGAATTATGGCATTATAAGTTTGTCAAAAAAATATTGTCAAGTGTGTCAAAAGATTTTTATTTAGTTTTTCACCTAATTTTTGGAAAAAAAATAACATTGTTTGTTTGAAATGAAATTTTATTATGATTATTGAGAATTATGGCATTATAAGTTTGTCAAAAAATGTTGTCAAGTGTGTCAAAAGAAAGGTTTTTATTTATTTTTTACCTAATTTTCTTAGAAAAAAATAAAATTAATAGTTCGTATGACATGATATTTTATTATTATTATAGAGAATTATGGCATTATAAGTTTGTCAAAAAATAAGGTCAAGTGTGTCAAAAAATGATTTCATTTAATTTTTTAGCCAATTTTTTGGGAAAAAAATGTAGCTGTTTTTATGACGTAAATGTAATTTAAAATGAAATTGGACATGGAAATTTTGGAATTTGTCATAGTTTTTTAAATATTTTTGGAATTTTGAAAAAGTTTGTATTTTTGATTTTGTAATAATTTTTGCAATATTTTTAGAATTTCGGCAAAAGTTTTTATTTTTGATTTTGTAAGAATTTTTGGAATATTTTTAGAACTTTGAAAAATTTTAAATTTTTGATTTTATTATAATTTTTGGAATTTTGAAAAAATTTTTAAATTTTTGATTTTGTAATAATTTTTGCAATATTTTTAGAATTCTGGAAAAAGTTTGAATTTTTAAGAATTTTTGAAATATTATTGGAATTTAGAAAATATTTAAATATTTGATTTATTCTAATTTTCGGAATATTTTTGGCATTTTGAAAAAGTTTGATTTTATTTAATTTAACAATATTTTTATAATTTTGATTATAATTTTCCGACAGCTTATTGATGTTTCGTGTTAGTTTTGTAATAAATTTTTAAACAGAGATAAAATACTTGTACTTTAACAAAGAGTTATGTTTGATATACATCGCTGCCCAAAACTAAAAACCATGTCCTCATAAAAGTATTTTGCCGAAAACTATATACAAATCCTTAACCCAGACCGAAGTCTTGATATCTCAGAGCTGTGAGATTTCAGCCCCTCCATACTTTTTGATTAAAGAATGGATAACTAAACAAAAAATCCTATCACTGACAAAATATGACATACGCCAATATTTTATGATAGAATAGAGAAAATAAAAGTAAATTAAAAAGTAAATAGCAAATTTTTACAAAAATTTGCTATTCCTACAAAAATTTGCTATTCCAAGTTATAAAACATATATGAAATAAAGGAATATAAAATTACTCGGGCTGACTTACCATGGAAAGGTGAAGTGGGAAAAATCCAAACGGCAAACTGAATACAAGAATTATTAGAATAAAGATTCATCGCCCTTAAAAAATTTCACGTAGTCACAAAACTAATTTTCAAATAGGTAATCATCTTATTTTTAGTTAAAATCGACCTTGAGCGTGTGATAAAACTCAAAATTACAAAAGTAATGTGAACCTAATTTGATAAATGATTTGTTTGATTAAACCAACAGCCATAAAAAGTGCTAGTTTTTTATGTACATTTGTATGTACATTTTTCATATAACATAACAACAAAGCTTAAACAAATACAAGGGCAAATATTATACAATGATCTTCATAATAATAATTCTTCATCTGCGCTGCACCCGTTTGACCCCCCACAATGGAAATAAATGGACTTTCTTAAACAATACATTTCTTAAAAAAAATAAAGCAAAACGAAAACATTCAAGACTCATCTAATACTTAACCATGAAACATAAAAACATGCAATAGCTTTTTCGGTTATCAACCTTGCCCTTAAAAATATGTTAACCCATGAAAAAATAAAAAAAAAATTAAAATAAAATCACTTTCTTATTTTGTTCTATTACAATACAAAGCGATATGCTTCAGCATAACAATTTTTTTCGATTACTTTCGATTAAATTTGGTAAAAACATTGTTCATCGTTAATTGGTAAAATGTAATTTAATTAAATCATATACATAAATATATTGTAACTTTGAAATAACTTGACCGTTTAATATGTCAATGTATCTTAAAATTTGCAAGTGATAGTTTCTTTAAAACATTTGAAAATTTTTGTTTTATTCAAGATCAGCAATAATTATAGAGCGTAATTTTGAACAACGTTCATGAGTAATTTTGATACAAATGATATTTTCAAAAAGTTAGCAATGTATTTAAAGGTCTTGAGAAATTAAAATTAGATAATTTGCAAGTATCGTTTTGATGGTATTGAGAGATCAGTTTTTGGCTTGTCGAAAACAAACGCTCGTTTAAGAAAAAAGGCGGGTTGAGAGTAGAAATTAAAAACAAAAACTATATTAAACGAAAAATTTATTTCTATTCTTTAGCAATTTTTTTTGTAATATCCGACCGTACAGTTATGGATTTCCTATCAAAAATATGTAATTTTAATCCTTAAGAATTAAGAAACCTTAACCTTATCTTCCATTTTTTTTTACTGAGCGACTATATTGTCATCATCTGACATGTAGACTGCTAAGCCGTTTTTACAGCCAGTATAGACTTTTTCGCACCACCAAAAGCTCACTTGCACTGCTACACAACTCGATTTGCGTTGTCGAGAGCAACACCAAAATGCTTCACACTATCTTGCTATCGCACTATTGATGTTAATGTTTTATTGCCAATTGAATTGAATTTGTTAATGTTTTATTGCCAATTTATGTTGGTAAACAAAACAACCTGTGTATTAGAAGCATTGATCGTTAGACCATTCTTCCAACACCAAGTGTTGATAATGTTTAGGGCATTCTGAATTTTTTTGCAGAGATGCCCCATGTTGTATGCTTTTAAAACAATACTAATATCATCGGCATGGCCTGTTTGCCTTTTTGCCAAGAGCGATTGCCTCTTTATGGCAATAAATGTCTGTTGGAGATCACGTCTAAAACAATAGTTTCCGTAAACTTGTCCGCTTGATAAACGTGTTATCTACTGCGATTAGCGAATTTTTCTTTAGATAAACATTTCTAACATCTGCGAACAAAAATATTGAAAAAATTCACGGTTATAAGAAATGATGTAAAGATTAAACAACTATAACAGCCGCCTCATTTGTTATTTGAAGGAGTTTAAGATTAGAAATGTTATTAATATCTTGTAATTGATATACATTCTTTAACCAGCATAAACAGATATGGGTAAGATTTAACATTTCCATAATATGGAGTCTAATGACAGTGGAAAAATTCAATTTAAGTAAAATAAATAAGTGATGAAGAAGTTTCAACTTCGAAATTGTCATCGCCTTAACGGCGTAGTCGATAGCGTGTCTGCCTAAGGATTCGAGCCAGGCACTGACGAGGAAGGTTCGAATTCATCCGAAAAATGTGAAGTGGAGTTTTTTTCTGAGAAACTTCAAACCATACCTTTGAGTGGAAAAAATTCCAATTACTTCTTTACTTACTTGAATTTAATTGATCTCAAAAATCCCCAAGAAGAGGTTATGTTTTACTAAAACTGGAAAATTGCTATCGATTTAATATTTTCACATGCAGCAACAGGAGTTTCAAATTTAAAAAGCTTTGTAAATTATTAACTTCCCGATATGGGAAGTTATTGTTTTTGGGTCGATTTTCGAATTCGAAATTTTTATGATATCTTTACGTTTCATGACCGCCTGAAGCTGTTTAGACTATTTTTAGCTGGCAGTCTGTAGGTGTGTGTGTGGGTGTGTGTGTGTGTATGTGTGTGTGTATCGCTATGTGGAGAATTTTTACCCAACGGTTTTTCAACAACGGATGGGTAGATTTTAACGAAAATGATCGCAATAAATGTATCTTGTCGTAACTTAGAGCCCAGTCCTTTTCTAGTGAAATTAAATCATTTGTTTTTTAAGTGGTTTCCATAAAACTGAAAATCATCTCTTGCAAATATTACTATGAGATTAAATAATGCTATCAAGGTCATGAAGCTTCCATATTGTTTGTCATCATGTCAGACATTTATAATGACATTTGTATAAACAATTGCTATCTTAGTTTTTGAGATTTTTAGCGAAATGCGAAAAAACTACGTGCTATTTTCTTTATGCCAACACATGATATCTGTATGAAACTTTGGTATGTAAATGAGCTGCAAACGCATCTGGGCTTACTTGAATATCAAAAACCTGAGTTTTTTTTCTAAATTTGACAAAAAGGTCAGAGGTTCGAGAGTAGATTGCTTAATCAACTGTTTATTAACTTTCCGATATAAGAAGTTATTGTTTTTGGGTCGTTTTTCAAAATCGAAATTTTTGTAATATCCTTACGTTTCAAGACCTCCTAAAGCTGTTTAAGCTATTTTTAGCTGCCAGTATGCATGTGTGTGTGGGTATGTGCGTCTGTATCGTCGTATGTGGACAAAAATTTGTCCAACGCTTTCTCAACAACGGATGATCCGATTTCAACTTTAATGGTCACAATCGATATATCCTGGCGTAACTTACAGCCCAGTCCTTTTCTAATGAAATCAGTTCATTTATTTTTTAGTGGTTTCCAAAAAACAGAAAATCATCTCTTGCAAATATTACGAGAATAAATAATGCTGTCAAAGACCATTTACCTCCGATTTTGTTTGTCATCATGTCAGACATTTATAATGACATTTGTATAAACAATTGCTATCTTACTTTTTGAGTTTTTTAAGAAAATTTGAAAAACAGGTGTTATTTTCATTAAGCAAACGCATGAGAACTTGATGAAACTTTTGAATTAAAATGAGCTACAAACGCATCCGGGTTTATTTGAATATGGAAAATATGCTATTTTGAATGAGCTATTTTCAAAATTTGGCAAAGGAGTCGGGGAGGATGTCTGTGGTTCGTTGAACAACTATTTTTTTAGACTTCATTAACACTCAGTCCTGACGTTTAATTATGTTGAAACTTAGAGCATAAGGTTTTTGTAATGTTTATAGTAGCTTTGTAACTTGTCACTTTCGGTTAAAAACTTTATATTATTCTTTTAAATATATCACAACAACAGCCACAGTTATTAAGTGTTTTTGCCGAATGTTTGGTAAAACTTTTTAGTTAACATGAGATAGACAAATTTGCTTTTGAGGTGTCTTGTATATAGTGGTCGCCGTTCATCAAACAAATGCTGACCTTTTATCTTACCATAAGGTTAGGTTGTTGTGTTAGAGATCATTTTTGATATTGATCATTTTAATGATATCTTCACCTTTCAATACCTTCTGAATCGGTCTAGACAACTTATTTTAGTTTGCAGTTTGAGTGTTAGTATGTTATTAAATTTAAATATGATTACACACTGCACGTACACATTCAAATTTTATTTAAAAAATTATTACAATTGATGTGTCGTATAATAAATAAATCTTAATTTTACGTATTTAAGGCTTTAAAAACCCTCATTGAGCTAATATTCACTTTTTGTTGACCTTTTTTTCAAATTTGTTTTAATATTTATTTTGTAATTTTTCGTTTTTTATTTGTATTTATTGCAGTTAAATTATATTGTATGATTTTTTTTATGTTTGGTACTTTAGTATACCTTATCCAGTAACTGGTTAGTTTTTAACCTTACGGGAAGTTCTTGGCGTGGCCCCTATGGTCACACCCACATCACACTAGTTTATTTTGAAATGAGACTCATGCAATTTTTTTAATTTAACGGATAATTTCTTATTCGCCTTGTTGGATTCATCATGTCTTAATCGATACATTTTGCTTGTAGTTGGTATAGGATCATCTTTTGTCAACACTTCTTTTTTATGAATAGTAAATATATCTGTCAATAAGGGGTACTGAAATATGAAGAAGGGCCATGTGGTGCCAAGATACTTATTCGCACAAAATTTTCTTCTATTGCTAGTACACGACCTAACCACCACTTATCTGAATATTGGCATTTGGCATGTAACAAAACCAACAAACTCATTGATGTCTAAATCTTCAGCAGTGTCCTCAGATGAAACTATTTTTAAACTTGATTCTACTGAAAAGGGCGAGTTTTTACCGATCCGAGACTCATTTTGTGGAATGTAACAGTAAAACTTTTGTGTGTTCAATACATTGGTTTTCCAAACACCATTTCGAAATCATTATGTATCGAATCGAACAAGTTGAGTTTAGATAACATACTTAAGCGAATTTAGGGGTGAATATCTTGCTTGTATCTTTACTGTTGTTATCGTTATCATTGAAAGTTTTAGACCAAGGATATTTTCTATGTGATTTACTATCAATACAGTTCGGTGATATAGTGCAATTTTTCGAAAGAAACAACCATTCAGATTAATGACTTTCGGCGGAAATTGATATCCATTTCTGGAAACTCTAATTGTTCACAAATCAACTTAGATAATATTTAAGATTAAAATCCTTATAATAATCAGTGCTATTAATATTTTGCGTAAGAAAGAGATCTAAAAGAAAATTATTTTCATCGTCATTGCGGAACGTAAAAGCTTGGCTTTTGACAATACTGCAAATATTTCTGCCGGTCTTCCCCTAATGTACAAATCATTAATCGTCTTACAATTCCAACCACGATTTCGTTTTTAATTGCAATTATCTGTACTTCATAGCTTAAAAATGTTTGTCTCGTATTTTGTCTACAATATTTGTCAGTGGATTAAAAACTTTGCGGGGCTACGTACATTGGACGAGAGGTATAAAGTTAAGTATAGTAAAAAATTAAATACAGGATAATAATTTTTCGGCGTTATTGTATTGAAGTTATCACGTAGCGAAAAATGAGAAAAACGTGTCTATCCAATCTATTTTCTAACCACGTTTTAATTGAAGACTTAACTTGGCGAACAGCCAAGGTGACATTTTAGGGGTGGTGGAGGATGAACTGTATTCAATCAACGGTAGCACCCTCAATCTTAGCTGTGAAATAATCCTTGATGATGAGACACTATTGCTTCCTTGAAGAAACGAGCCTTCACATAACTATGTGTGGGCTTTAATCATTAAGAAGGACGGTGCGTCACAGGATCAAGGAATATGCAACCGGCTGGATTATTGGCAACTACATTTTTTTTAGTTGCAGCAACTTTTTGTAAAAATTTGCTATTTACTTTTCAATTTACTTTTATTTTCTCTATTCTATCGTAAAATATTGGCCTATTTCATATTTTGTCAGTGATAGGATTTTTTGTTTAGTTGTCCATTCTTTAACAAAATATATAAAAAAACAAAAAAACAAAGATTTACGTCCATCAACAACTTTGAACGTATCTTGTTGTGGGACCTTGGTCTTAAAAGGTTTTTATGTGTTATTGTGACACATTGTAGTTCCTACTACACAACACATTTTATTAAAAAAATAAATAGAATGCTTTTCCCGTTTATTAATCATATCGGCCAACTTCCAGTTAGTTGAAATACACAGATGTTGTTTGAGTGTTTTAGCATTTCACTTAAAACACTATTCAGGTCTAGTGTTTAGTAGACCTGAATAGTAATAGTAGACCTGAGTAGTAGTAGTAATAGTAGTAATGTGTAATAATACTTTAAAAGTGACTGATCGTCGTTAATTTGAAATAAAAAGTCTTCTTTATTTGTATGTTCTTTACGGACTTCAGTCCATCATTTAAAATTTAAATGATGAAAATATAAAATTGCAGTCATTTATTTTCAGAATATAATACAAACATATTTTAAAATAGATCATATCCCGAGTGTATTAGGCACCGCATATTTCTGCCTAAACTCAAATATGAATCATGCTGCCCTACGCTTCCCATAAAATCAGATGTTGGTTTTCATCCTTGTCTTAAAACCACGCATAAATAAAATTTTTCTCAAATACTATTTTGATCAAAAACATTGAGCCTACCTCATGGCTAAACGAAATTAAGACAACAATTGTATCTCTTTTACTATCATTTTTTCTCCTTTCTATATTAAAATGCTATTACATGCATCGCGTCTTCTGTTTTGAAGAATGCATTTAGCTTAGTAAACCAAAGATTAACTACATACTTAAAAAATTGAGATAAATGCGAAAAAGTTTTTTTAACCATTTACAACAATCATTTGCATTCGCAAATAGTCTTTACGTTATCTAGCACGAGGCTAATATATTTTTATACAGATTTTGAGCTTTCTATTTTGTCGTATTACCTTTGTTAAAATTTACATTTTTTTGAAGCAATTACAAAAATCTTAAACCGTTTGCGATTTGTTGATTTGTTGTATGTTTGTTTATTTAATACTTTTAATAACATTATAAAAATATCACATAATTACAATGAAAAAACAATGAAACCTTGTCGCATTCATTCAATAACCAAGGCTTCATTCAAACACCATAGATAAAAATAGGATTAACAATTACAAGCTAATTTTCAATATTCTCTTAACGAAATTTAAGAAATTTTATTTGCACACCAACGAGGTAAACTAAACAAAAATTTCAATTTCAAAACTATACTCAAGCTCTAAGAAAGACTCAAGCTCACAAAGATACTTTCAACTTTACTGTAATTGTCGTGTTTTTCAAAAATTATGGTTTCATAGTTGAATTATGAATTAAGTTGAATTAAAAATTAAATGGGCGTGAGTAATAAAACATTTTTGCAAGATAAACTTTTGTTATAACAATAACTCATATTGTATTATTTTCTATTTTCCTACCAATAAAATGTATAACTACATTACTCAAAATTCAAAATTATTACATTGAAAATCAGGAAACAATTTAGGTAAAGAAATATCAAAATTTTACACTATATTAACTCTCAACTATGTAATCACTTCTCTAACAACTACGAGATCAATTGATCTCAAAACAAAACAAAAAAAAGAAAACCAACATTACATCACAATAAATAAAATATTAAAAAAAAATTTCACTCACCTTATTTTTTTTTCTGAAACAGACAACTTTTATAACAAAAGAAATATATAAATTTTGTTTTCTTTCAATTTTGCCGATTTAAAACAATTAAATGAAAATTAATTTCCTATTTCCACTAAAAAAATAATTTTCACAAGAATCCACTATTTTATTTTTATGGACATATAATTGATTTATTTATCTAATTATCACTTATCACCATTAATTTAGTAAAAAAAAATTGATTAACACAAAAATTGTTATTTAATAAATTCACTCAAACTTGATTTTTTTTGTAAATTTTATGTAACCGTTTCAATCGGACAACGTTTTAGCACAAAATAAATGTTTGAACTAAAAAACCATCAAAATTTTTTTTAAATTTTTGTTTCCTATAATTTTTTTAATTAAAAGTAATAACTGCTGTGGTCTTAAGTCCGACGATTATTGAATGGAATGAATGAAATATAGGTATAAGCTTAAATGAAATTGATAAAAACAAATATAAAGTTTGTATAAATATGTATATTAAATTAGTGAGAGTAGCATTAATTTTTATTACATTAAAAATTTGTTGATATTCTTCTCTTCACCAGAGTGATTGGTCTTGGGTCTTTTTATCAAATTATATTTTGATCAAACTTTTAAGCACTAAATTTTCTCATTTTCTTCAATTTATTTTTTTTATACGTATTCTTAGACAAACAAAGCTTTTAACATGAAAATTGATTCGGTGAATTTTAATGTTTTTAATTGCAGAATATCTTTAGATATAAGAATTAAGAAGCGATTTATGTATGAATAATACATTGGTGAATAGAAATAAAACAATTCGGTTATCGAATGAAGATATGATAATAAATGATTAATTCTTTTAATTGGTGGTTGATGACTTATATTATTATATCGGTTATAAATTAACAAGCAAGGCGTTAGCCTAAATTTGGAAATGAGTGACTAAAAATTGATCTTTTTTAGTGTAGTCTTTGAAGCCTTTTAAACTTTTATAACTTGCAATCTTAATAAATAACCTTTTCTTTTATTAATTTTATTTTATTTACTTATTCGACTGGCAATTTTAATTTTAAATTATTGATTCGCTCAGCTTGATTAAAATAGCGCAATGAAATTGTGATCATGATTTAAAAAATATCGACAAAATATTCGGTAAAGGTGTCAAAAGGTGATTTATGTTTAAAGTTTTACCATACACACATTATTTTTATAAATATGGACAATAACTAGCGAAGCAAAAAAGTTACAATTTTATTTAAATGATAATATTTTATTTTGAAAAAATATTGCGACGCTGATGCATAGGCTAACTTCACCACAGCTCTGGAAACATAATGTTCTGGTTATAAAGTTAGCTATAATTCATCAAATACTTGAATTGTTTATAACCAATGTTATAGATTTCACGTAGTTCTATGTATAAAACTATTTAAAAAGGCTGTAGTATCCCAAAAAATATAAATTCTGTTGGACGAGAAAAAGCAAAAAAAATTTTTACCGGAAGTGAAAACTGGAAATTGGAATGCAGAACTGTTACAAATGATACTCATAGCATGCCCCCCACCACTTATCCCAATATCGTGAAAAAACAAATCAGTTCTTTGTCATTCAAATATTCTTCTTTTTCCAAAGTGTCATCAAAATTGATTAATGAACGAAATCTGTATGCTCCCAACAAACTTAAAAACAAAGTGAGAAAAGTCAGCAGTTGTAAGGTGGACCCCGCCACTTCGATCGATGTATTGCAAAAGTTTATCATTATCTTCTCACACTATAAGTTGAAACCTTTTTCATAAGTTTCATCATAATATGTAACTACATTATTGTAGGCTGTAGTGTGCATTGTAGTATAAGAAGTATAACTACCGAAGTAAGATACTGAAACAACTTCAAAAAATTACAAAAAAAAAGTTTTTATCGGAAGTGAAAAACCGGAAGTTGTGATGCAGAACTGTAGTGAACCGTACTACATGCCTATGTATACCACGTTTCATCCAATTCGATTATTAGGTACATATGTTATCGAGTCTTCAAAAAAACTGGTAATCCCGGGGGACCACTCTGTTCACTATCGCTCAAAAACTATTCAGCTCCTTGTCATACATATTTGCATTTTTTTCCAAAGTGTCATCAAAATGCATAAAAAACATAGTGAAAAAAACACCTGTTGTATGGTGGACCCCCCAACCCTTTATCCAATGTACTCCAAAACTGACAAAATCTTTCTCATGTTACTTGAAAGCTTTTACCACAGTTTCATGAAAATCGATCGGTAATTGTAGGTTACAGTAGGGATAAACATCTGAGAAAAAAAAACCTTTTAACCAGAAGTGAAAAACCGGAAGTTGGTATGCAGAAATATTGGAAACAGTACTATAACCTTATATATACCAAGTTTCAATAAGATCGACTGTGCGCCAGACTCGTTCCGCCTCGCGCAACCTGACCACCCTTTTCTAATATAATCTAATCTAATCATTGGAAATTGTGATGCCCAATAAAAATTTCTTTTTCATTCATCTCTATGAACAAAGAAACATTGTTAAAATATCATTGGACAATTATCATTTATCCTGAAATATTTCGGTATTTTTTCTTCGCCACAATTTTAAATTGTGTGAAGTAATGCAATCTATCGAGAAAAAAAAACCTTACATACCCCAAATTTTGTTTTTTCTTTTTTATTGGACCGTCTTCTATCTAAATAGCCAATAAAAATGTTTGTGTATGTCTGTGCGTGGGTGGGTTTGAGACATTCTTGTATAGGAACTTGATGAAATTTTAACAAATGATCCAGGTTCACTTGAAAATGGAAAATCTGGATTCATTTCAAATTTCGACAAAATGGCGGAGGGTCTCCTGAACACCTCTAAGTTTAAATCTTCAATAACTTCTAATCCCGGCTTATGATCTTATTGAAACTTGGTATATAAGGTTTTAGTACTGTTTTCAATATTTCTGCATACCAACTTCCAGTTTGTCACTTTCAAGTGTTTATTACTACTGTACCTACCTTTTTCACTTCCGGTATAAAATTTTTTTCCATTTCTTGGAAAGTGTTTATCCCTCCTGTAGCTTACAGTTTCAAATTGATGTTCATGAAACATTGGTAAAAGGTTTCAATCAACATGAACAAGATTTCATTAGCTTATGGGGTACATTGGACAGAGGGTTAGGGGATCCACCATACAACAGGTGGTTTTTCCCAAATGTTTTTAAAGTTTGTTGGGAGCATACAACAGCGTAGCGAGTGAAGGGAATTATCCGAGTGAAGAATTGCTATCATCCTAAGCGAATACAAGATGCTATTTTATCCACGACTGTAAAATATTTCGTTTAATTTCCAGTTTTCATGCAAAAATTTGTATCGCCATATTGAAATAAATACATCAAAGATAACGAAAAACAAAACCAGTTTGTTGTTTAATTTGTTAGGGGAATATTTAATAAACTATAGAGCTGTTAAAGATTTTTTATCAAATTCACTAGTTGTGGAATGAATACAATTACAATGGAAGACATACGCATGGAAAGCATATATTCTTTAGTAGTCGTGGATAAATGTGTATACTCAAAGAAAAATGTTTGTATTAATAGAAAATATGCGTATTGCGTATACCTTTGTTACTTAACGAACCTAATGAAATTGAATGAAATGCAGAACAAAATTGCAGAACAAAAAAATATTTAGATGATTCTACAAGATATAGTATTACCAAATTTGATTTTAGATTTAGATTATATAAAAAAAATTATATTTAATCTTATAAATTAATATTTTTCCTTTTTATTAAAATTAAAACAAAATTCTAAACCAAAAAAAATATAAACAAATCAATGTTTTTATGTTTGTATTCGGTAAGGGTTATTAAAGTTATAAAAATTATTTGATAAATTAATTTTGTAAAAAAAAAATTAAATTTTTTTACTTATCTCGTTTATACGGTACTTATTTGTGTTTTACATTTGCTGGTTTGATACAATATTGTTCTTAATAATGTTGATGTTAAATTAATCCAAATTTGTATAACGCTGTTATGTCCTTGATGTTTTTTTTGTTAATAATGTTCCAAATAGTTTTGTTTTGTTAATAATAGCCCCACGTTGACCACCAGAGTGCGGGATCGGCCCTGCCTTCTCTGTGGCTCCCACGGAGCGAGGTTGACCGGATGTCAACACTCGTTTTATTATTATGCAGCTTATTTTGATACGGCTTTTAATGATGATTTTATGGCTTTTAATGACGTTAAAATTATTTTGTGTTTCCACAAACACGATTAAATAAAATAATTTAATTTAACTGGGCTTTATTCACATAAAAAAATTCACCATATTAATAATTTTAGTTACTTTTTATTTTGAAAAATTAATTGTTTTTTTTTAAATTAAATAACAGTTCGTAAATATTTATATGTTTTAACAAACAATGAATAACTTGCGATTTAACTGCGTGATCGCTTATTTTGCCGTTATCACGTCGGGGTCACCAAAATGTATTGTATTAGCTTTTTATAATATATATTAAAACAACACATTAAATATTCACAAGTTTATTCACTAGTTTTTTACAATTACAGTAAAACTCGATTTTAGCGTACACTATATATAAAGTACACTTGGTCCATAGAGTACAGCAAATTTTTTTCTAACATCTATAAAAATTTTACGAACATATTATCCTTCTTATAAGGTACCTCGGCTTATAAGGTTATAACGTACACACGTTTAGTCCCGTGAACTATTTTTCTATGTAATTTGCCCAGTTTATAAAGTACGAATAGAAAATAAAAATACAAAATAAACATAAAAATTTAAAAGTCGTAAGTATTCGATGCTTTACGATATTTATTATTTTTCTACGAAATGTTTCTGCTTCCTTTCATTAATTTGTTGTGGTTCATGGGTTAATCCGCAAGTAAGTGTTGAGAAAATATTTGCTAATTTATCAGTTCGAAATCTTTAATGCTTTCATTCAAGTTTTATGAAAATGCTAAAGGTGCGATACGGCCCCAAATCAAATTAAAATGCAAGTGATCACTTTGGCCAATAAATTAAAATGTTTGGCGGAAGTCGATCGAAGGAAGTCTTTCTCAAGTTACGGTAATGCTTGAATTGTAGAAAAATTTCTTCGATTGTGCGCAATCGGTTAGAAATTGAAGCAGTTTGTTTGTTCATTGAAACGTAAAAAATTAGATGCGTTAAATTTCACAAAGTAGAGGAAGTCGTTAAAAATGGATCAATATAATGAGCTCTTAAAATGTTCCTCTGAAAAATATTGCTCTACTGTCTACACTATAAAGTTCAAATTTAGGATTTTGTAAACTCTAGTGTATTGAACTTTAAAGATAGAGTGAAAAGACTCGTAAGGCTTGAAGCCACATACAACAGAAACAGAAACAGAAACAGATTTACATACAAATTTTACAGAAACAGAATTTTTTCTGTCAAATTTGTATGAAATTCTGTTTCTGTTGTATGTGATTGCACGGCTTTAGATGTCGTTCATTTTATTTCAAAGTCGTGATAAAAAGTTAAAGCAACTACCATAAGCTATTCTGTCTCAAAAAAGGGATGGGATAACTACGATCGTATACTTCGCTGATAAAAGGGAGTTTATTAGAAGCCTCATACTAAATAGAATCTGAGTATGATGATTTATAGAAATTCGAACAAATTTTTATTTTTGGTCTACGGGAGTGACGATAATGCCTACTCCAGTCCCTGCTATTGATATATATATATATATATATATATATATATATATATATATATATATATATATATATATATATATATATATATATATATATATATATATATATATATATATATATATGAGCTAACGTTAGATATCACATATCACTGACAATAGCAGTGAGATATTATTAGCCAAGGTGTTATCTTAAGGGTGCTGCCAGATGAACTCTATTGTTATTGAATATATCTCGATAATGGCACTCTATTTTGTTTTTTAAATAAAAAGTGTTATGTTATAAGAGTTACAATATGTGTGACAAAAGCACATAGATACCTGGTAAGATCTAATTAGCACAACAATATGCGCTCTGAGGTGTCGAGAACGTTTTTTTTTCAAATCTTAGTGGATCGAAGGCACTCCAGACTATTGATTCGGGCAAAGCATTCCATTTGTACGATGTATGGACAAGAAATCCCTCTTCATTTTATCACTATGGCGAAAAGTGGCGAAATGTCAAACTGAACGGCTGTGTTTATTTTTTCACAAAAAAATTCTTTAACATATATTTGAAAAAATAATTATTTTCTATTTTTATAATTTTATTAAAATTTTAATATAGAAAAAACTAATTTTAATTTTATTTTTAATAATTAATATTATTTTCTGTTTTTAGGGTTCCGTTTTTTATACGGAACACTATTGGTGAGAGTAAAACGAGTTTTTCACATTATATCGATTATCTCGTAAACTATAAATGCTATGGACTTGAAATTTGAGGTGCGTATAAAACTAATCTGTCCACATGAAATGACGAATACAAATAAAACTAAAGTGGTTTTCGTTTGGTTTACAGGGGTTCGATGTGAGACCTTTGAGAAAATAGATTTTTTTATAGATTCAAGTAGGGTATCATATGAAAGGGCTTCATTTCAGTATTCCTTAAAAATTTATCTTGGAATTTTACACTTCACCATTTTTTGTATAATTCTGAATAATGACGTTTTTTTCGTGTTTTCTTAACTCGATTAGCTCCGAACCTAACTGATCGAAAATTTTCAAATGTATTTGGAATGATAGAAAAATTAGTACAGTTTTAATAAAAAATATATAAAAGTGTCATATTTTCATAATTAGATTTATTAAGGGGGTGGAAATGTGGAGGGGTAAAAACACTATTTAAAATGTGGTCAAGTGGGGTGTCATTTGAAAGAGCACCTAATTTAGAAAGCATTGCAATTTTTTTTAGAATTTTGCAATGCACAGTTTTTGAGTTATTGTCAAAAACATACCGCCCCCCCCCCCCCCTCCCTTCGCTTCGACACTGATTGACATAAAAATTTGGAAAAATTCACAGAGTTAGGAAATTTGCTAAATTTTGTATGAAAATTATAGCGAAGTCTCAAATAATTATATTTCTGTGTGTTTAGGGGACCGGTGTAAAGAGGGTAAAAAAAAAATTTTTTTTGACCCAAGCGAGTGGGGTGTCATTTGAAAGAACACCTAATTTAAAATTTGTTGCAATTTTTTTTATAATTTTGCGAAGCACAGTTTTTGAGTTATGGACAAAAAAGTGCAAAATTCAAACCGTTCCCCCCCCCCCCCCCTTCGTTTCGACACTGATTGACAGAAAAATTTGAAAAAATTCACAGAGCTAGGAAATTTGGTAAATTTTGTATGAAAATTATACCGAAGTCTCAAATAATTATATTTCTGTGTGTTTAGGGCACCGGGGTAGAGAGGGTAAAAAAAAACTTTTTTTGACCCAAGGGAATGGGGTGTCATTTGAAAGAGCACCTAATTTAAAAATCATTGCAATTTTTTTTATAATTTTGCGGTGCACAGTTTTTGAGTTATGATCAAAAATGTTCAAAATTCAGACCGTAACCCCGTGTATCAAATATTTATTAATCGTGTTGAAAGGGTAGGAATGGTAAGGTGAAATAAAGCTTTTTTAAGCCCGAATAGCAATATCGAGTGGGACTGGCGTGTACATTTTTAGTCATGTCATCCTTTATACTGATTCTTAGAGCAATTCTTAATTTTGCAACTCTTTTAGAGTGAATATAACCAGTTATCCAAAAGAAAGAAGACTTTATTTCAAAATTATCACGGTCCTTTACTATCTATTGTATATTGTATTGTTTTGTATGCCATAAGTGGGCCCAAAAGGTGGCGTAAATTCTCAAGGTTCAAATCAGATTGATGTGATTTGTTAGTTTGTGTTAAGATCCACGTTTGTAATCCATTCATAATTACTGGTTTAATAAATTTCTTGTATAACTTTAGAAAATGTTGAGTTTTAATTGAATGGTAAGTTCGATAGCCTGCAATTATTTTAGGGTTAATATTTGTTTAATATGCTATTGTTTAAGTCAAACATTGATCTTTTGTTAATTTTAAATATTGTTAAAATTATACGTTGTTTTTCAAACACCGACCTAAATGTCGAACTTATGTAATCTAACACAAAAAAAATTGTTGCTATAGAAAGAACTGAAAATTCTAGTTAAGCGATGAGCCTATAATTCTATGGAACACGAAAAATATAGCGAAGCTTCAAATGATTTTATTTCTATGTGTTTAGGGGATGGGAGTGGGGAAGGGTGAAAAATCGTTTTTTGACCCGCAAGAGTGGGATGTCATTTGATAAAGCACCAAAATTAAAAAACAATACAGTTTTTTTAGAATTTTGCGATGCACCGTTTTTGAATTATTCTCAAAAAAGTGCAACAAAAAGTGGATCCCCCCCCCCCCCCCCCCCCTATACGTTTCTTCGTTGATTGACAGAAAAATTTGAAAAAATTCATAGAGATTGGAAATTTGATAAACCCTTAACGAAAAATATAGCGAAGCCTCAAGTAGTTTTAATTCTACGTGTTTAGGGGATAGGAGTGAGGAATCGTGAAAAAAAGGTTTTTTGGGTCGCATGAGTGTCATTTGAAAGAACACCAAAATTAAGAAACATTACAATTATTTTAGAATCTTGCGATGCACAGTTTTTGAATTATTGTCAAAAAAGTCCTATTTTTAGCGTTAACACCACTCCACCCCTAAATTTCGTCGTTGTTTAACAGAATTGAGTCGTTCCTTAGCTAGGTCATTCAATAAGTCCGTAGGATGACACATAGATGGCGTTACTAGAATTTTTTCCATATGATTTTTATTTAATACTAACCTTCAAACGATACGTGTATAAATTTGACAGCAATCTGACTATTTATTCGTGAGTTATAGCATTTTGTGTGAAGCAACTTTTGTTTTTGAAAAAAAATGGAAAAAAGTGAATTTCGAATTTTAATAAAGCATTGCTTTTTGATGAAAAAAAATACAGTGGAAACCAAACAATGGCTTGATAAACATTATCCAAACTCTGCTCCATCGAGACAAATGGTAGATAAGTGGATGGCTGAATTTAAATGTGGTCGTACCAGCACAAAAGATGCAGAGCGCAGTGGACGCCCAAATGAGGCTGTTATTCCAGAAAACATAAAAAAAATCCACAAATTGGTTATGAACGATCGCAAATTGAAGGTGCACGAAATAGCTGACATTGTAAAGGTAGCAGATGGTAGTGTTTTCACCATTTTACATGATCATTTGGGTATGCGAAAGCTCTGTGCAAATTGGGTGCCGCGTGAGCTCACAGTCGACCAAAAACAACAACGAATCGATGCTTCGAAGGAGTCTTTGGCACTGTTAAACCGCAATAAAAGGGAATTTTATCGTAGATATGTGACAATGGATGAGACATGGCTTCACAATTACACACCAGAATCCAAAAGAGAGTCAGCTGAGTGGACAGCAGTCGACGAACCGAATCCAAAGCGAGCAAAGACGCAACAGTCGGCCGGTAAGGTGATGGCGTCTGTATTTTGGGATACGAACGGAATAATATTCATCGACTATCTCCAAAAAGGAACCACCATCAACAGCGAGTATTACTGTGAACTTTTGGATCGATTGAAGGCTGAAATCGCAAAGAAACGGCCACATTTGCAAAAGAAAAAAGTGTTGTTTCACCAAGATAATGCACCGTGTCACAGATCGATGAAAACGATGGCAAAATTGAATGAATTGGGCTTTGAATTGCTTACCCACCCACCATATTCTCCAGATTTAGCCCCCAGCGACTTTTTCCTGTTTTCAGATCTCAAGAGAATGCTTGCTGGAAAGAAATTTAAGTCCAATGATGAAGTAATCGCTGAAACTGAGGCCTATTTTGACGAGAAAGAGAAATCGTACTATAAAAGTTGTATAGAAAAGTTGGAAAATCGCTATACTCGTTGTATCGCCCTCGAAGGCAACTATGTTGAATAAAAAAATCGAGTTTTGTCAAAATGTTGTTTTTTTCTTACTTATCCTACGGACTTATTGAACGACCTGTTACCATAAATAGCTATGGATATCATTTAACCTAAAGTAATATTTTTTATATCATTTCGATCAATTTAGATGAGATTGACATTAACTATTGATATTTACGATGAACCATTTAGTTTTTATGTGTCTATGGTCTGGCAATATAAATCCTTTACAACACAATTTATGTAAATTATTTTGATATTGTTTTCTTTACATTCACGGAACCCTTGACGAGCGAATTTTATTCGCACTTGTCTGACTTTTTTTTGGTTTTAAGTAAGAAAAAAGAATAAAAGAAAAAATATTTTAGTAATTTTTTGTGTGATATTATTAAAACACGGAATCTAATAAATATTTTAAACAGAAAATTGAACGGAAAATTTACATTTTAGAAATTCTAGGAAATTATTAAGTAAGAAAAATAATCAATTTGGAAAAATTAATTGATGAACTGAATTTAACAAGAAAAACATCAACAAAAATTTAGATCCATAGATTCAAGAAATTCAGGAAAATAAAAATAAGATAAGCGTTTTAATATAATATTTAGTTTTTATTCATATATTAACAATTTAGTGTACAATTATTGTACATAATCTGTTAAATTGGAATTGTTTATTGTAAACATAATATAATAAACAATTCGAAATATTCGTGGACGGTAAGGTACAATAATTGTTTATTGTTGACTTATGTAGAATTGTAGTTATTTTATTGGTTTCGTTGTTAGTTTTCTTGTGGTCTTGTTGACTCAATAACAGGTTTTAAGTACACTTTATGTATAGTTTCCTCTCTTTGAGTTACATATTGTTTTGATGTTTCTAAAATAATTTGTTTGCTTACAATTTCATAATTTTAATTGTCGATTTTAACAGTGAACCTAGACTTAGATTTAGGTTGTCCAGCTGTTGAAGTAGTCAATTTCAATTTCAATTTGAGTTTGTTTGTTTTCGCATTACTGTGGTTTTCGTATGTATGTTTTTCATTGATATTTCTGTATGAGTTAAAATGGCAAAATTATCTATCAGCTATGCGAACATAAGAGGATTGAATATAAACCTTAATTCAGTCCATCTTTTTCTTGAAACTATGAAACCTGATATTTTGTTTTTAACGGAAACGATTATCAGTGCGCGTGCTGTGACCTTAGATAAAAACAGATACCTTTGTCCCAATTATGAACTTGAATCCTCTTTCTACATTAAGCATGGAGTTTGTGCTTATATTAGAGATACTATAGCATATGTGAGATTAAATAAATTTGAATTAAATGCAACATTTCACAATATAGTGTCACTAAAATTTAGTTGCCCAAGTCAAACGCTGTTTGTCTTTGGACTTTACCGTTCACCTAATTCACCTGAGAACTCTAATTTATTTCATGACTTATCTGAGAAGATAGATAGGTTGGTTGAGTATCCTAATGCAAAGTTTATAGTTCTTGGAGATTTTAATGTCCACAATAAAGAATGGCTTACACACAGCTCTAAAACTGACGAGGTTGGAAGACAGGCTGAGTTGTTTGCTCTTTATCACAATTTTACTCAAATAATAGACCTGCCAACCAGAGTTCCTGACATTCCTGGCCAAAGTAGTAATTTACTTGATTTATTTTTGACAAACGATCCATATCTGGTTCAATTTAAAATATCAGAACCATTGGGTGGTTCAGATCATAATTTGATCTCCACACAACTAAATATACAAATTCCAAAACAATTTAAAGCGAATCCTCGCAATGTTTGGGATTACAAAGCTGCGGATTGGCAAGGCCTTAAAAGTTTTTTTAGATGTTTTCCTTGGAAACGCTATTGCCTTACCGGCCAAGACCCAGACATAGCTGCATCAAATTTTTCTGAAACTGTAATTGATGGTATGCTCAGATTTATTCCTAATAAATTGATCATTCCGAAAACTGATCTATGGTTTTCTAGTAAATGCAAAAAAGCTATAAAAGTTAAAAAAAGTTTAATCAAAACAAAACCGATGAAAACCTTAGACAGTACCGTAAAGAGAGAAATTTATGTCGTAAGTTAATAGATGCAGAGAAACATCTATTTAATAGGAAAAAAGCATCTAAATTCGCAGAACATCCGACTGATTCACGTAATTTCTATAAAGCCGCAAAGGCTGTCCAAAGCAACTTTTGTAAATCTTCCCTACCGCCTCTTGTTAATAGAGATGTCCCTATCATTGATCCAAAAGAGAAAGCTAATTTGCTTGAGCATTATTTCTCTTTAAATTCTACTTTAAAAGAACCTAATTTCCAACCTAAACCTATTTCTAAAGTTTCTTATAAAATGAGGCGGATAATTTTTCGGAAAAACATTGTTCGAAAAATGCTTTTAAAAATCAATACTAACAAGGCAACAGGCCCTGATTTTATTCCTCCGATTATACTTAAAACATTTGCTAGGGAGCTAGCACCAATCCTCACTAAAATCTTCTATTTGTCATATAAGAAAGGAATTTTTCCTGAAATTTGGAAAATGGCTAGTGTACAGCCAGTTTCAAAAAAGGGCAGTAAGACTGATCCTACCAATTACAGACCCATTTCAATTTTATCGGTAGTTGCTAAAATTTTTGAGAAATATGTCAATTTTAATTTAATGAGCTTCTTAGAGTCTTCCAAATTAATTAATGAGAGACAATATGGATTTCGAAAAGGAAGAGCGACGGGAGATTTGCTGTCTTTTGTCACTCATATCTGGAACAAGTCGCTTGAAAACTTTGGAGAAACATTCGGTGTTGCTCTTGATATTTCCAAGGCGTTTGACAAAGTTTGGCATAACAACCTAATATGCAAATTGAGATCCTATGGTTTAGACGAGCAGCTTATATCTTGGACACAGAGCTTTATATCTGATCGAAAATTTCGGGTCAATGTTGACGGTGTATCATCGAATACTTTTTCAACTAATGCAGGAGTTCCTCAGGGTTCCGCTTTGTCACCAACTCTTTTTCTTATCTATATTAATGATTTGTTGGACTCAACGGTTCATCCTATACATAGTTTTGCTGATGATAGCACGCTTCATGCGTCTCATGAAGCACCTAAACTATATACACCCTTAGCGCTTAGTGAGTGTAGGTCAAAATTGATAGATTCCCTTAACACTGATCTTAAAACAATTATGGATTGGGGTATTGCTAACAGTGTTGAATTCAATACAAGCAAAACACAGGTTTGTCATTTTTCTAGGATAACGACACCCAATCCTTTTCCATTAACGTTTGGCCCCAAAAATCTTTTAGAGAATGAGTCTGTCAGACTTCTAGGAGTTGAGATTGAAAATAATATGAAGTGGAATTCTCATGTTTTTAATCTGGCTAAGAATGCTGTTCAAAAGTTAGGATTTTTGGGGCGATGTCGTAAGTTTTTCGATAGCGAACAACTTCTTTTAGTTTATAAATCTTTTATACGTCCCTGCATGGAATACTGTTCTCACATATGGGGTGGAGCTAACTTGAGTAGTCTCAACTGCCTTGATTCTGTACAGCGTAGAGCTATTAAACTCATTGATAACCCAAGTCTTACTAACGGTCTTGATTCCTTGCAGCACAGAAGAAATGTTGCTGATTTGACTATATTTTATAAATATATTATGGATGAACGAGCTTCTGAAGAGATCAAATCGATTTTACCTAAATCAGCAAACCTTTCGCGTCACACCAGAGCAAACGTAGCAGTGCATCCCTTTACAGTTCAAATAATTAGGTGTAGAACTGTAGCCTTCCAGCGTGACTTTTTCAACAGAGTATCTCATCTTTGGAATGCCTTACCTTCCTGGGTTTTCCCTGATGAATTTAATCCTCAAGGCTTTAAAGTTAACGTTCATAAATTTCTCAGAGAATCTTAATTTGCATTCCATTCTTATCCCTAGTTGGCATGGTATCTTAGGATATTCAGAGACGTTAATTTATAATTTATTATAATTAATACTAAATATGCCTAACTTTGAATAAAAAAAAAAAAAAAAAAATGAGTGACCAGTAAAACACCATTGACCATTAACAGGTAAAATAGGGTAAAAAATATGGTTGAATGATGGATCCAATTTCATCCGAGCACTGCTGGTGACGATATTTATAAAAAACACCAAGATCAGAGAATTAAGATTTGAAGTTAAGTTTCAATCACAACTCGTGTAGCACGTTTTTGAACAGAGTTCAAAAGAGTCAGCTTGGAAACAGATACAGCACCCCAAACTTGACGACAATGCTCCATACTAGGACGAATGTAGGGACTTACAAATGTGGAGTAATTAATATGGAGTAAAATATGTTTTACATCTATTGAGGACTGAGTTTTCTTGGCGCGCTCCTTGCCATCATCATTATACGATCATTCTAGAGTAAGGCGATAGAAATTTTGACGACCAATAAAATTTTTCTCATTCGTCTATTTGTTTGTCACACACACACTAATCCAAATATCTTTGGCAAGCTCGGTCGTTGATCTGGCATCAATCAATAGCCATTGTTTGCTGGAGTTAAAATTGAACATATTTCAGCCACCCCAATTGGAAACTTTTGCCAGGCTATCATTTACATTTATGGCAGCGTCTTTCTGGTCGGGCTTTATTCGTTCATGCGTTTTCCCAAGATAGGAAAACGAACGACTTGTGCAGTGTACTATCATCTGCAAAATTATTAATTGGGCTACTGATGATTTTCATTTCATATAAATTAAAAATAAAGTAGCGACAAAACTAAGCCTTGGGGTAAATCAGCGTTAATTAATTTAGACGCAGAAGAAAAGCCATCGATGGATACCGAAATGTATCGGCCGGTGAGAAAGTTTTGAGTAAACTACACAACTGCGGGGTTAAATCCGTACGCTACGCGCTTGCTGATCAGGTTTGCAGCCCGGATTTGATCAAATGCAAATTGATGACCAAATTGTAATTAAAGTAGAAAATATTATTCAACAAAAAGGCAGAAGGCCTGTTTAAGGCAAAACAACAGAAAATTACTGATTATTTTTCAGTAAAAAATATTGCGACGCTGATGCATAGGCTGACTTCACCACAGCTCTGGAAACATAGTGTTCTGGATATATAATGAGCTAATATCCATAAAATACTTTAATTAAAAGCTAACCAATATTATGGACTTCGTAGTTCTAATAATAAAAATATTGAAGCAGGCAGTAGTATCCCAACAAACATAAATTCTGTTGTACGAAAAAAAGTAAAAAAAAATTTATCGGAAGTGACAAAGCGGAAGTTAGGATGCAGAACTGTTGTAAACCGTACTAAATGTGTATGTACCAAATTTCATCCAACTCGATTATCAGGTACAGAAGTTATTGAGCTTCCAAAATAACAGGTGCTTGGAGGACCCCCTACCACTTTGTTCACTATCGCTAAAAAACTAATCAGTTCCTTGCCATACATATTTGCATCTTTTTGCAAAGTGTAATCAAAATTACTTAACGAACGAATGTTGTATGCATCCAACAAACATTGAAACAATAAACAGGCGTTCGGGAGGACCCCACCACTTATCACAATATTGTCCAAAAACTAGTCAATTCTTTGTCAATAAAGTCTTTATCTTTTTTCAAAGTGCCATTAAAATTGATTGATGAATGAAATCTGTATGCTCCCAACAAACTTTAAAAACCAAGTGTGAAAAGTCAGCAGTTGTATGGTAGATCCCCCGCCACTTTGATCAATGTGTCCCAAAAGATGATAATTATCTTCTTACACTAATTGAAACCTTTCCATAAGTTTTATCATAATCACTTCATTATTGAAGGCTGTAGTGTGCATAAAGATAGTGAAAAAAACTGCCAACAATTAAAAAAAATTTTTTTTACCGGAAGTAAAAAACCGGAAGTTGGGATGCAGAATTTTTGTAAATCATACTAAATGCTTATGTACAAAGTTTCATCCAATTCGATTATCAGGTACAGATGTTATTGAGCAAAAAAAAAAACAGGTGTATGGGAAAGTGTTATCAAAATTGGTTCACGAACGAATGCTGTGTGCTCCCAACAAACATTGAAAAAATGATGACACAGTAAACAGGTGTTCGGGAGACCCCGTACCACTTATCCCAATATTGTCCAAAAACTAATCAGTTCCTTGTCATTTAAGTCTCCATCTTTTTCCAAAGTGTCATTAGAATTGATTAATGAATGAAGTCTGTATGCTCCCAACAAACTTTAAAAACAAAGTGTGAAAAGTCAGCAGTTGTATGGTAGACCCCCCGCCACTTTGATCAATGTGTCCCAAAAGATGATAATTATCTTCTCACACTAATTGGAACCCTATTTCATAAGTTTCATCATAATCACTTCATTATTGTAGGCTGTATTGTGCATAAAGACACTGAAAAAACTTAAAAAAAATTTTTTTTTTACCGGAAGTGAAAAACCGGAAGTTGCGATGCAGAACTATTGTAAACCGTACTACATACTCATGTACCACGTTTCATCCAATTCGCTTATCAGGTACAGAAGTTATAGAGATTTCAAAAAAACAGGTGCTCCAGGGACCCCCCACCACTTTGTTCACTATCGCTCAAAATCTAATCAGTTCTTTGCCATACATGTTTGCATCTTTTTCCAAAGTTTTATCATAATTTGTTCACGAACGAATGCTGTGTGCTCCCAACAAACATTGAAAAAAGTGTGACACATTAAACAGGTGTTCGGGAGGACCCCCACCACTTATTCCAATATTATCCAAAAACTAATCAGTTCTTAGTTACTAAAGTCTCCATTTTTTTCCAAAGTGTCATTAAAATAAATTAATGAACGAAGTCTGTATGCTCCCAACAAACTTAAAAAACAAAGTGTGAAAAGTCAGCATTTGTATGGTAGACTCCCCACCACTTTGATCAATGTGTCCTAAAACATGATAATTATCTTTTCACACTAATTGGAACCCTATTTCATAAGTTTCATCATAATCACTTCATTATTGTAGGCTGTAGTGTGCATAAAGACACTGAAAAAACTTCAAAAAAGTACAAAAAAAAATTTTTTACCGGAAGTGAAAAACCGGAAGTTGGGAGGCAGAACTATTGTAAACCGTACTACATACTCATGTAGCAAGTTTCATCCAATTCGCTTATCAGGTACAGAAGTTATAGAGCTTTCAAAAAAACAGGTGCTCCAGGGACCCCCCACCACTTTGTTCACTATCGCTCAAAAACTAATCAGTTCTTTGCCATACATGTTTGCATCTTTTTCCAAAGTGTCATCAAAATTCGTTCACGAACGAATGCTGTGTGCTCCCAACAAACATAAAAACTTTGTCGATAAAACCACCTGTTGTATGGTGGACCCCCCAACCCTTTATCCAATGTGCTCCAAAAGCTGATAAAATCTTTCTCATGTTATTTAAAAGCTTTTCGCAACGTTTCATGAAAATCGATCGGTAATTGTAGGCTACAGTAGGGATAAACATCTGAAAAAAAAACTTTTTAACCGGAAGTGACAAACCGGAAGTTGGTATGCAGAAATATTGGAAACAGTACTAAAACCTTATATACTAAGTTTCAATAAGATCATAGCCCGAGATCAGAAGTTATTCAAGATTTAAACTTAGAGGTGTTCGGGAGACCCCCCGCCATTTTGTCCAAATTTGAAATGAATCCAGATCTTCCATTTTCAAGTGAACCTGTATCATTTGCCAAAGTTTCATCAAGATCCTATGCAGAAAACTCAACCAACCACCCACCCACCCACCCACCCACGCACACACAGACGTACACCAAAATTTTTTTTGGCTATTTAGATAGAGGATGGTCCAAAACAAAAGATAAAATAAAATTTGGGGTATGTAAGATTTTTTTTTTCAGGATAGATTGCATTACTTCACACAATTTAAAATTGTGGTGAAGTAAAAATGTCCATCGAAGCTTAATCTGAGTAGCCACATATTCAAACATTCTCATTCGAAAATATTAACATACATATGTTTATGTAGCATCGGTTTGATTAGCTTTAACATAATTATTTTATGATAATGAATTGTTTTTAAACTGTATGTTGCTATTTTTTTGTGATCGCTTTTATATCAATCAACATGTAGTAAATAATTTAATATGAAATACAATGATATAATGAGCATAACAGGCAAATTTGCTTATGCTTTTTTACTTTTTCTGGATATAACGTACCATGGTGTATATGGTACGCTTACGTCGGTCCCTTGACCGTACTTTATAAACGAGTTTTACTGTATTTTATTTTGATTATGAGCAATTTCACGAAGATTCAACAACGTTTTGACTTGACCCCTTTTAATTTTGATTATTTTTGTTTATAGATAGTCTTTCATAAATAAAAAATACAAGTTCTCATTTTTTTTTTTCGACCAGGGGTCTTCACAGGGTGCCCCTCAGTTTTTTGTTATTTTGTGATGTGAGTGCATTTTGACGAGCGATTGTAGAAAAACTACTGAATCGATTTTCATAAATGATATGTCGTTGAATAGGTGTTAAAACAAAGTTTGTACAAACATATACACTGTTAATTTTTTGAAAGAATTTTTAACGGTGTAACATAAGAAAAAAACGGTGTAATTGAAAAAAAGATGGCATAGCCTTTTTTTTTTTTAACTAAATTGAAGCTTAGTTTATATCTAACCACTTGTGAAAGTTTAGGACACGCGTTATTTTTTGTTTTAAAGATAAAATTTGTTGTGCATATGACTGTCGGGAATCAGTTTTTTTTGTTCTGAAGGAAAATTATAAAAATGGAGTTATAAACTAAGAGATTTTTTTTTATGTTAAATATCAAATATTTTATTATTAGATGAACTTTTTAAAATATTATAAAAATTATATATGTAGTACAATAAATAAAATAAATACAATTGTTAAAAATGATTTACTTAGTTAATTTTATTTATTTAGTTAATTTTTCCAGCGCCGGACGACAAAAATTTATAAAATTTGTTATCGTCTCGCGCTCGATAAATTACTTCATTTCTAGCAGTAGAACTCATTTCTCCACTAATTAAATATACGTTTCTTATTGAAAACTGAACGTAGAATACGATGATTACATTAAACAATCTTTAATCTTTTTAAATAATTACTAAAAACTGATTTTAAAATTTTATTTGTTTATAACAATAGGAATTTGTTAATAATTTTTACAATTAACAATTTTTTTTTTAAATTGCATCTCTATTCTTTAAAACAAAACAGACAAAAAGTGTCTATCTCTACCAGAACCGAAGTTATAAATCTTTGAAAACAAGCCAAAAATCACAAAATTCTCGGAATTTAGATCCGCTCTATTTCCCCTAAAAAACAAAATAAAAACAAAAAATCCGCAAACAAGTATATCGTTATGTTTATATAGAACCCCTAAAAAAATTTTCAGCTGAATCAAAAATGTCTTAAAGTTAGTCACATTTTGTCCTATTCTGTTCGGTATGTAAAAGAATGACCCATCTATGCAATTTTTTGTCGTCCCGCGCTCGATAAATTAATTTATTTCTAACAGTAA
Source organism: Diogma glabrata (assembly GCA_963693315.1). Lineage (NCBI taxonomy): Eukaryota > Metazoa > Arthropoda > Insecta > Diptera > Cylindrotomidae > Diogma > Diogma glabrata. Next base: position 45,389 of record CAVNZG010001523.1, read on the forward strand.
ATATCATTTCTCCATTAAAAAAAAATACTTTTTTTATAGGAAATTGAACGATGAATACGATGATTATATTAAAAATTAATTTCATGGATGGAAAAAAAATTTAAAAAATTTAATTAAAACTAAAAACTAACTAATTTAATTAAAACTAAAAACAACTAAAATTTAATTTTAACATTTTATTTGTTTATAACAATAGGAATTTGTTAATAATTTTAGTTGAAAATATTTATTTTTAAAAAACTCCATCTTTTAACTTTTAAATAAAGAAAAGAAAAACCTTCTATCTTCTATAAAACCGAAGTTATGAATTTTTGAAAATAAGTCTTCAAGCCGAAAATCACGAAATTCTTGAAATTTAGAACAGCTCTATTTTCCAAAAAAAAAAAATCCTCGAACACGTATATCTTTCTTTCGATAAAAAACCCCTTAAAAAAATTTCAGCCAAATCAAAAATGGGTCGGTCAGAAAGGTGTTCGGTTTATAAAAGAATTACCCATGTAAGAAACTTATATCTGGTTTCTAGGCGAATTACATAAATGTACACTAAAAAATTATATGGTGTGATCTACAAATTGAGTTCAACAAAATTATTTTTGTAGCACTAAAATTTAGTACACTTGACCACACGTTTTTAGCTTTTGACAATGTTTTGTCAAACGTAACAAACGTAATTGCAGCTGCTAAATTTTGGTTGATGCTATAAAATAAATTTTATTGAACCCATTTTATAGAATACACCAACATTTTAAAATAAACATGTCTACAATGCTAATTTTAATCCTAAATGTGCTGATCTGCCATAATTCAGAACTGCAATTTTAGAAAAATCACGCATGGAGGGATCAGTTTTTATTAATTTGTTAATTTTTTTCTATTTTTTGATCCACGGGTGTGACAACCCCGCGTACTTCAGTTCCTTCTATTGGCATATGAGTTAACGTGAGATATCACATACCACTGGCAATAGCAGTGAGATATCACTAGCCAAGGTGATATCTTAGGGGTGCTGACGGATGAACTGTATTCAGTCAACGGTAGCACTCTCAATCTTAGCTAATGAATATTCCTTGATGCTGGAACGCTGTGGCTTGCTCGAAGAAACGAGCCTCCATATAACTATATATCTGAGCTTTAATCATTGAAAAATATACTGCGTCCCATAATCAAGGATTATGCCATTAGCTGGACTATTGGCAAACCAATTTTAGTTCTGTGCCTGCAAATTTTTAAAACAAATTTGCCTTTTACCTCTTATTTTATTTTTATTTTCCCTATCCTATCACGAAATATTGGCCTATGTCATATTTTATATGTGATAGGATTTATGGTTTAGTTATCAAAAATATCCTGGAAGATTTAATTTTTTAACATGTTGGATAAAACTTAATGGTTGACGATATTACTTCAACGCTTTTTTGTTTCCAAATCCTTTTCCAAATCCGGAGCATATTTATCTTTTTTTTCTTGATATTTTGTTGTTATATTGGAGTCAGTCGGTACAGCTATATCTATTAGATAGGTAATTAATTTTGTTTTGTGCGGCAAAGTGATATCTGGCCTATTATAAATATTTGTTTTATTCGTATAAATCATAACATCCCAATATAACGTACATTCATCATTTTATATTATGCTTTCCGAGATGTATTTATAATATGGTGTGTTATTTTTATTTAAATTACATTTTTAGATAATGCTAGATGTATAATTTTGGCCACATAATTGTGTTTTTCCCTGTACTCTGTTCCTACTAACATTTGCATTCGCCTATTATGTGATCTATGGTTTCTTGAGCTTGATGACATTTATCATTTATTATACTTGGATTTTTAATTATTTAACGTAAACCTCAGATTATGATTTCATCGTTAAAAACCCCATTGAAGTTACGTGTCACGTACCTTTTTCCATAAAAAATAAGTCCCTGAATTATATACTATATTTTCTGCATCTAAATTAAAAAACAAAATTCTATGGAAGTCTTATAGAAGCTATTGTTATTGTTACTACTATCAAAAATATTTATTGTTTCTTAACATTTAAATTAGCCGATTGGATAGCGTGCAGGACAAACGATCGAAGGACCAGTGTTCGAGATTTGATGCGACCGTAAACAAAAACTTAAATTTAAACACTATATAATAACATAGCAATAACAATAATTACGTTAAAAAGTATAGATGTATTGTATTAGCTTTTTATAATATATATTAAAACAACACATTAAATATTCACAAGTTTATTCAATAGTTTTTTACAATTAGTTTATTTTGATTATTTATAATTTTAATATTAATTTTAATCTGCACTCGAACAAGTTTAATTTATTACTGATTAATTTTAATGGAATATCAAATTAATATATACCGTAAAGTGTTATGCATTTCATTTAATTTGTTAGGGTTGTCCAATTAATTTATTAAAATGAATTGAACCGGAGAGGTAGCACTTAGACACTACAGTACTCCCCCCTATTAAAAGAAAAAAAATTTTGGAATCCATCAAATTGATTCAAAATTGAAAACGAACATTTTTTCTTGAAACATCTGGAATTTTGCAATTGATAGTATCAGTAACGTATGCTGGCCTCAATCGGTCTACAGATATTGAAGACGATTTCTCTTTAATTTCAATTACGAAGTATTTTCGAAACCGTCGGATTACTTTATAAGGTCCTTCATACGGTTGACTTAATGAAGTTTTTATTTTGTCAACTCGTAACCATACATAATCACACTCACTTAAATCTTTAGGGATATATATGGTTTTGTGGGTGAGTGCGGATGTCAGTTGGTATTAAATTTCGCATAAACGGCCTTAAGTCGTCTGCTAAGCTAGTAAAATTAAATATCTGCGAGTTTGATGGTTGAGTTTTCCTGGAATTCTTAGGCTTTGACCATACACCAGGTCTGCTGGGGTGCATTGCAGATTTGTTTTTATAGAAGTTCTGATTCCTAATAAAACAAAAGGAAATTCGTGAATCCAGTTAGTTGTTTTACCTCGTGCTCTCAAAGAAGCTTTTAGCTGATAGTGAAATCTCTCCACCATTCCATTGCATTTAGGGTTGTAAGATGTTGTGTAAGATCACAGGGATGTGATAAGGAATGGTAACAATCAAATAGAGTTCGACGAAGAGGTTCTGGAATGTACGGTCTATACTTTCCGGTTGCAACCTCACACCAAATTGGTTGATCACAATCTTCAAAATTAACGTGTTCAAGTTTTACTTTGGAACTTTTCGAAGATTGTTGTGATTTCAGGACATGATGAAGCTCAGTATCATTAAGCTGTAACTTAATAAGTTTTTCAATATCTAGTCCCGTAAGTTGTATGCCTGAATTATCAAGTATGCGAGAAAGGGTATCAGCTACAACATTTTCAATTCCTTTAACATAACGAATGTCAGTAGTGAACTGAGCTATAAAGTCTAAATGGCGTGTCTGTCTTGGACTTTTTTGTGATTTAGATGCGAATGCTGAGATCAAAGGTTTATGATCAGTAAAAACAGAAAATTCGCGGCCTTCAATAAAATACCGAAAATGCTTTATAGAGAGGTATATTGCAAGAAGTTCCCTGTCAAACGTAGAGTATTTCTGTTCAGCAGGTAAAAGATTTTTAGAATGAAATCCAAGGGGTTCCCAACGTCCGTTATTTCTTTGTTCCAAGGCGCACTAACTGCTATACCAGATGCATCTGTGCATATTCGAAATTCACCAGTTTGTTTCGGATGAACTAAAAGTGTAGCATTAACGAGAGCTTCTTTTATTAATTCCACAGCAATTTTACAATCGTCTGGCCATACAAATTCTTCACGAATTTTGTTGTTTTTGTTTTTAAGTTGCTTGGCCAAGTGATCGTATATAGGAGCGCCAATGTCTGCAAGTTTAGATATGAATCTGTGATAATAATTCACCATTCCCATAAAGCGTTGTGCTTGAATTTCGGACGAGGGTTGTGGAAAATCACGTATAGCTGCTATTCGATCTTCAGATGGAGTTATTCCTTCGCGAGTAATGTTGTGGCTTAAAAATCAATGGACAACACTCCGAATATACATTTAGAAGGTTTTATTTTAAGTTCGAATTCCGAAAGTCTTGAAATAATATACTTAGATGTTCAATATGTTCTGCGTTAGTCTTACTTGCAACTAATATATCATCCACGTAAACAAAGATAAATTCTAGACCCTTAGTTACTTGATCCATAAATCTTTGGAATGTTTGTGCAGCATTCCGTAGCCCATATGGCATACGCACAAACTCAAACAGGCCAAAAGGTACAATAATTGCTGTCTTATGTACATCTCCGATGGCAACAGGGATTTGATGGAAAGCTCTAATTAAATCAATTTTGGAAAATATAGTACAACCTTGCAAATTAGCTGAGAAATCGTGCATGTGCGGGATTGGATAACGGTCAGGCACTGTTAACGCATTCAATCTCCGAAAATCAAACCAAGGACGCCAATCATTAAATATTATCCTTTTTTGGCACTAAATGTAACGGTGAGCAAGCGGGCGAAGAAGATTCGCGACATATTCCTAGTTGCACCATATGTTGAAATTCAGTTCAAGCAATGGCTAGTTTTTGAGGGTCTAACCTACGAAGACGGGAGTATGGCAGTTCTTTAGTGATAATGCGGTGAACGACAGTATGTTTAACTGGACTATTATATTCAGGTTCTGCTGATAGAGATGGAAATTCTTTCAAAAGTGAGCCGAATGTTCCATTTACAACAAATTGACGGGTACTTAAAATTTCAGAATTATCGATACATATCGAAGCATTGACAGACAGTTGTAATGTTATTTGTACAAGTACATATATATAGGTACAGTTGTATTCAACTTGTTGTACCAACAGTGTTTGTGGTTCCTTACCTGTGGATGGTTCTCAATAATTATTGATTAAAACACTTTAGATTCACTTAGTTAACTATAAATAACATTAACTATTAATATTAGTTTTATTATTAATTTTATAGAAAAAGTTACAACTTAAACAACTTAAGGATTTATTCGAATTAATTGAATCACTGATTAGATTTCGGACAACTTAAATTTACACTTTTAAAACTAAACTAACTGTACTTCTTCGAAAACAAAAACTCAACTCCCCTCATAAAACTAAAAACCAATTATTTATAATATTTTATTTACCCAAAATCAACAAAAACTCAACAAAAATTGATGTATGCAATTTTTGCATAATTAACAATTTAACGAATTTAATTATTTATACAATTTTGTTGATTTTGGATAATTTAAATTTTTAAGTAATTTCTTAACCTATATTGTTACTGCTAACTTAACTTAACCTATATTGTTAATTTTGTTGATTTTGGATAATTTAAATTTTTAAGTAATTTCTTAACCTATATTGTTACTGCTAACTTAACTTAACCTATATTGTTAATTTTATTGTATAAACCAAAGGAGATTTATACAACATTCCTCCGCCCTCCGAAAGAACCTATCAACAATTCTTTATGTTTACATAATAACTTATAATGTGAACATAAAGTGAACATAAAGTGAACATAAAGTGAACATAAAGTGAACATAAAGTGAACATAAATTGAACATAAAGTGAACAACCTTGCGAGGGTTGTTTTTAAAATTAAATTTTCATTAAAACTATCTATTTTATACTTTTATTTTGATTATAACTATCTGATTACTTTCCTTCACAAAATTAATTAAATATATTTATACTTGTATAAATTTCTTAAAATTTACCATCGACTGGTTATATTATATGAATTAAGCAATACAATATATATGTATAATTATATCAATAATTAAAATTTAATTTTAGCTTTATTTTGTTCTATATGTATTTGCAAAATAGCGTGATTATAGTTCATTTTATTATTATTACATTTTTGTGTTTTGTATTTTTATCTAAAATGTAATATTTTATAAAAACTTTAATTTTTTGATTAAATATAATTATGCAAGATAATTTATTAATTTTTCACTATTTAGGATACTTTTATAATTAAAAAATTTAATTTTCTGTGTGATAATTTAATTATATTTTATAAAATTTTATATTTAAATTGAATTTATTGAGGTAAAACATTTATTTTTTTTTTTTTTTTAATATAATGTTATTGGTAATTATTATTACTATTTTACTTATATAAATTTTATAAGCCGTGTCTTATTTTATAGATTTTTATATTTTAGTTGAAGTAATTTTAAACGGAAAAAATTGAAATTTTAATTTAATTTTTAGACTAATTACTTCAAGTGCATTTTTTTTGTTCTTAATATTAACATAATTAATTTTATATAACATTAAGTGAACAACCTTTCGAGGATTGTTCTTAAAATTAAATTTTCCTTAAAATGAACTATTTATAATTTTTTATCAAAAACTAACAGAATGAACAAACTAACGGAGTTATCGACTACCAACAAAATAATGGCCTCAATTGTGTTTGAAATTACATAATATTAATTAATTTAAAATGAAACCAAAACTTTACCCTATATATTTTATTAGCAAAAAGTTTATGCATTTTTATTTTTAAATTTGTTTCCTATAGATATATGAAACTTTTAAGTTAGATTTTAAAATTATCTACTGAACTAATTTTTCCAAGTTCTCACTGATTTCTTGTAGAGTCTCTGTGGCATTATTTCCAAAGAGCACAATATTTTCCGTGATATTTGTGATTTTATTTTTATGTTTATTAAATCTAAACTTAAATTTGAACAATATTAAAACTAAAATGATTATTATAACAATGATGCCAATTGAGACAGAATAGTGAACCTTTGAATGTATTTTGTGTGATTTAAATTTGTTTTCTAAATCTTATTAAGTTAACCATGTCTTAACTAATAGCTAAAAATTTAGATGGATAACGTTATTTAAAAATAAATGAATAATGAGGAAAAAAGTTAAAAAAAATCGTTATATTTGTACCTACTATTCTATGCTTGATGGACTGACACTGAATAATTTTAAGCGATTGTTGTGAAGAGTTTTCTGTTTGTTACCTATTTCTACTGTAGTGTTGGTCTGGCTATTGATTTTTGTTACTGTATACGGACCTTGCCATGCACATGTTAAACCTTTATGTTTAGCTTCGTTTTTGATTAAAACTTGATCTCCTATCTTGAACTCGACTGGGTTGGTTTTTTTTATCATAATACGTCTTTGCAAGTTCTTTTGACTTTTTTAAATTTTCCCTGGCTATTAAATGTGTTTTTTGTAGTTTATGTTTAAGTTCTAAAAAATAATCGTCTGCATTATACAGAGGAGCTGGTGCTTTTTTTAAATTTGATGGCATGTCAGCTGTGAACCCGAATAAACAATCCATAGGCGTTAATTTCGTACCGCTGTGAATGGTATTGTTGTGGACATGTACCGCTTGGCGTAGCCACATGTCCCATTGCTCAGGATGTTCATCAACAAAACATCTTAAATAATCTTTTAGTGGGCGATGAGTGCGTTCTAAAGAACCATTGGTTTGAGGGTGATAAGGGCTGGTTTGGAGCTTTTTGATTTTTAATAATTTGCATACCTTTTTAAAAACTTCACTTGTAAAGTTTGACCCTTGGTCGGTCAGTAGTTGTTTTGATATTCTATACCTGCTAATAATTTCATCGTAAAATACACGCGCCACTGTAGCTGCTTCTTGATTAGGTAGAGCGTAGCAATCAGTAAATTTTGTGAGATCATCTTGGAACGTTAGAATATACATATTACCGCTAATAGTACGAGGTAATGGACCTACAATATCTAAATATATTTTGTCGAATGGTTTTGTTGGTGTGTCTGTCAATATCATTGGCATTTTATTGTACCGTACGGTTTTGACTTTTTAGCATATTTTGCATTGTTTGATATATTAACTGACATTAACATATTTTTCCACTGGTATTGTCTTCTGATACGGTGGTAGGTTTTAAAAACACCTTGATGTCCTCCAAGTGGTAAGTCATGGAAGTCTTTCATAACTTGATCTATTTCTGTTCTTTCAGTTAGCCATTCTTCTTCACCATTGCTTAGTTCATCGTCATTGGATGCTGTATCTGCATGGTTTTGAACTTTATTTTCAACTTCTAGATTTTCGTTAGTGTTATTATTACTATGTGTTACTGTAGCGTAACTCTCATTACAATTTTGAACTTCATTTCGTGTTTGTAAAGGATGTGTATTATCTATTGTATTGTTTATTTGTTTGGCCTGATTTCTCGTAATCACTAGACATTGTGGAGTATTGTTTTCGTTATCTTCATATGGAAGTCTACTGAGCGCATCCGCGTTGGCATTTAACTTCCCAGGTTTATACTCTATTTTATAGTCGAATTCTGAAAGCTTATTGTGAAAACGGACTAGTCTACATGTTGGATCTTTGACATTAAATACACCTTTAAGAGGTTTATGATCCGTATATACGGTAAATTGTCGCCCGTATAAGTAGCAACGAAAATTTTTTGTAGCCCAGACAATAGTCAATAGCTCTTTTTCAATAACTGAATAATTTTTTTCAGCTTTATTTAAACTTCTACTTGCATAGGCGATTGGTCTATCTCAGGGTTCGCAACTGAATTTTATTGGCGTGCCAAAACAATTTTTGTTTTAATAATCGCTATTTTCGCGTGCCAATACAATTATGAAATAGTACATTTTGCTACAACAGATGAAAACGTTGCGTTTTTGTGAATGAAAATTTGTTCACGAGACGCGTTAGCGTCAAAGGTAGGCTTGTCAGATATTTTTTTTAAAAATACGTACAAAAAAAATGTAGCTTTTAAAAACAAAAATCACAAAGCCGATGACATTTTCAAATTATGACATTTTCTTGTAGGGTTAGGAATTATGGATTTATTTATGTCGAATTCTTTTTTTCAAAAAAATTGCTCTAAACACGTCCATTTTTGATCTAGATCAAGTTTTTTTGACATAACGTATTCTATTTGACAAAAAAAGTGATTTTTTTTTGCCCTAAAAACTTTTGTTTGAATCTAGATTTTTAGCTAGAGCAAGCATAAAATACAATAAAGAATACAAATACATTTAAAAAATCTGTCAAAATTAGTAAACAAATAAAACGCCATTTACTTATTATTTTTTTTAATAGTGAAATAGTTACTTTTTAAATAAAATATTGTTTAAATCGTGTTTTACATTAAAAATTAATAACAAATTAATTAATTAAATACAATTAATTACAAAAATATTCAATGATAATTCACAAATACAACTACAAGACTGGATCATATTTTTGCATGTTCTTTTTATGAAAAAAAAATCACTTTTTCACGAAATAAGGGTTTTTTTCATTGTGTTAGTGTTGTTAAGTTAAAAATAAAGAAAATAAATATAGAATGAAATTTTTTTTGACATATTCCTGAAAATACGTACATTTTGGTACGTTTTTTCAAATTTTCACTTAAACGTACATTCGAAATTCAATGACAGAAAATACGTACTGTACGTATAAAATACGTACATATGACAAGCCTAGTCAAAGGAGACAATTTCACGAACATAAAATGTGGAAATAAAAATTCGTTCCTGCAATGTTTCTAGATTTAGGAGTTCTTGTCGTATTTTTCCAACTGTAGCACAACGCCAAGAAATTACCAGTCTGGCATCGGAGTTAATATCTGTACTCTTAGTAATCGGAGTTAATATCTGTACTCTTATTGTGATGTTTATGTTTATTATTAAAATCTAGTTTATATTTAATTAAATAATGGCATTATGTAAATGACTATATGTAAACGGATTTAATGTAAACGATTGTACATCGGCGGGAAAAAATAAAATGGTCATTATAGTGCAGAGAACGATGAACGAAAGTGAAGAATAAAAAGGTTTCCATTTTTACAAATAAGTTTATGTGTTTTTATCAAAACCCCCGGTATAGAAGCCATCTACATTTTTTAGCACAATAAAAATTGTAATGAAATCGACTGTGTGTTGAGAATTTGTATTAAAACTATTTAAAACCTATAATGAAATTTGCACTTATTGAATGCACTTATTTATGTGTTTGTTTCGACAAAAAAAAATATTATAAACAAACAGTCCAAAGTATTTTCGAATTTAAAACTTTCCGAAAATCAAAATTTAAAACTGCTGCAAATAAAATTTGTGATTCGTCATGAAAGCATAACAAATGTCATGAAATCTTAACAAATGCAAAATTGTTATTGTCATGATGATAAATGTCATCATAACAAACGCAAAAATATTGCAAGTTGCAAGTTCTTTTAAGTTGATTTGTTTTTCTTAAAGTTCTCTCTGTAGAATATATGCAAAAAAATGGTTTGTATTATTAATTACAATCAGTTTTATAACCTTTCATTTATATTAGAGTTTTTATTGTAGATCATAAATGGTTTTTGTTGAAGTTTAGGACAGGAAAATAATTCTAACCTAAAAAAACAATGAGTTTGAAAAGTTATACGATTGGTGGTGGGTTATTAGGACATTCACTAGACGTTCGTTCGGGTGGCGAAGCACCGAATAGTATTGTTTCTGGTTCTGATAAAACCGCTGAAATTTGGAATAAGTTTGAGTAAGGAAAATCTATGATCGGTTGCACCGGCATAGTTGAGAATAAATCATTAACTGAGTAATATTTTTATTTTTAGAAATACATTCGTAGAAGGCCTTACGCTAGTTGGTCGTTCCAATTTTATTTCATGCGTTGTTCTTCGCTTCCTTGAAGAAGGACATGCAGTTTGTACCGACTCCAACTATTTGATAGGTATATATATATATATACTGGGATGTATGACGCCGTTTTTTTTGAAATGACAGGACATACTGATTGTGTTCGGGTTATGGTTGGACTTCAAATTGATGGATTGTTGAGTTGCAGTAATGATGCTGTAATCAAGCTAGGGAACGAAGAAGTAGAAGTCGTTCGTGATTGTCATGGGCATAGCAATTATATTTATAGTATACCGTTACACAAAGATGTTGACAATTTTGTAACTGGAAGTGACGAGTCAACAATTCGTTAATGGAGTATAAAAAGCGGGGCTCTGGGTGACAGTTGAACCTTACCAGCACAATCGGGGTGGACAGTCGCAATACTAAATAATGGCGATATTGCAACAGGTATAAGTGATGCTGTTAGGTGAGTAGTTTTTGCTGTAAACTAACGAATTGCTGAAACTGAAATTCAAAATGCATTCACCAAAGTTGCAGAACCTAGAGAATTAGAACAAGCAGAAAGTTGGGAGGTAGGAAAGTTTTTTTTCTTGTTTATCTATTTGTTCAAAAATTTTTTGTTGATCCAGGGGTGCGTTCTTTTTTATATTTTTGTTGTTTGAGTCGTTCATGGTCATTTTGTGGTTGGGTTGGGGTACCTGGTTATTCGATGTCGAAAAATGTTTTTTTTTCGTGGAGGGGAAGCGAAGGTGATTGATCGGGGAAGTTTGTTTGAGTTTTTTTTTTGGAGTTGTTTCTTTCTTCTGGATTTGGTGCTCAAGCCGAGCAGATCGTTGTTAGACGTTGAATTTATTGAATTAAACCAAAAATAAAATAAAATGAATTGTGTTTTTTGTTTGAAAAAAGTTTTTTTGTGATACATTGGGCAAACATGTGGTTTTCCTTTTTTTTATTTTTTTTGAACAGAAATTAAAGTTTAAGTTCGGTATAATCATTTAGTTAATAATTAAAAGAAAAAAAAAACAAAATGAAATAATCTAATTAAATATAAATGAATATTTTTTATTGGTACATAAATTAAGTTTAAAGGTAATGTCAATAGACATAGTGAAACTTATATAAATTATTAATTACTAAGAAACTGAATGTACGCTCATAGTGCTACGTCGCTATCAAATTAAATTTAGATTGATTTATTATTTTAAATAAACAAAACTTGAGTGGACATTAGTAAAGTTATTTTAAAAACATAAAATTTTGGGTTCCTGCCTTAATTGAAAAGATGTAGTTTTCTTGATATAGTTTTATCCTAACTGTATTCTTGATGATTGAAATAGTGCTAGCAATAAAAAAAGAAAGAAAAACCACAATATGGAAAGTGAAGGATTGATTGATTTATTGATTTACTGATTGATAGCACCTCTATTGATTTATGGAATACTGAGGTCTTATTTGGGGACCTAGTCAGAATTTACTGTGTTTGAATAAAGGATCTTGGCCTAAACATTTTTTCATTTTGTCGGGGGATGTATTGGAAGCAAAATCCTCGAGTAATTCGTTAAGTTAGCTATATTTCGGATGGCGCGGATGGAAGAATAGTAAGAAGGAACTAATTTAACTAATGCAGAAGGTGTTACTTTCAACAACTGTCAACCGGCTGGGTTCGTACCATCGTGATCTAGGGTATTTAAAATTTGTTTTTTGTTAAGTAATTTTACCTTGATTTGAGATTATAAGTTCACTTATATATATATATATATATGTGGATGTATATATGTATATATATATAGTGTTATATGTATGTACATATTTATATCTGCCAGTATAATTTTATATTTTTTTTAGTAATTATCCGCTCGTAATGCCTTAAAAACAAAATTTTTTTGGAGTTCTGCAGATGCTTCTAGAACCATCGCTTCGAAGGGATTCGCACGGTTAAGGATGTGGCCGTTATTTTGTGATATTGCCGTGAACCAATCTCAACACGCACACTACTGTAAACCATTTTTGGTTGTGGTCCCCGGATGACCACGATAGCTTTCTCAGGGTGACCAGGAGGATACGGTGAGTACCATGACTCGAAATCCAATGTTAATTTTATTTAGTACCAACAACCTAGTCGTAATGATGCCCCTTCAATTCTCATATTCATTCCTGCGATAATTATGTTGTAGCTGCAGTCGCCATACTAAACGAACTCCACCCAACCGATCAGAGCATAGACCAATACTTTGCGCAGGATATGGCACTACCTGTTTATGTATATAATTCTCTTTTCCATCTAAGCTTGAGCTCCGACAATACATCGAAGCTTAGCTTAACCAACTGCAACTGCTACAGCTGGCGCCCAACGTGGGGCTATCTTTTAACGGCTAGAGAATTTGAAGATCAGGAAAAAAACATGCTGAGATTTTCCTGAACTTCTAAAATATATTTTTATATTTGGATTTTTAGTTTTTTTTGTTCACATTTTAGATTATACCAGTCTGCAGGGAAGGTAGACGTTCCACTTCTGCCTACGGGATTTTGCGCTCCCGCTAGCCCGAGCTAAAGGAAGCACTTATCCCGGAGTTTTGGCTTATTCTAAAATTCTGGAATGACTGTTTCAGAGGGTGAGGTTTTGGTTCTATATCATTGTAAAAATGATTAGCTGTTCCGTGTCTGCGTCTTGACTGAGAAAGGTAGCGTCGGGCCTCGATTCGATCGGAATTCGAATCTAGGTTTTAATAATGATCCTACGTTTGCTCAGTAACCTTCGGGGAGGCGTTGGAAGGGGAACGTCTGGTCGGATGTTATGGTTCAGGCCTCGTCCTCTACCTTCGTCCTTGTTTATTTTATTAAATTAGAAACTCTTTGAACTTGGCGAGGGTGCCAGGGGTGATGAGGAGTCTGGGAGTTGACTATCCTTGATTGTCGGTTTTACCAACAATAGCGAGCACTCCCATATTCTTCTTCATGCATGGAATTCTCGGTTGGTTTGCGGAGAATTTTAGAGCAGTTTTATTTACCATTAAACTCTGTACACTTTGGGAGGACTTTGTGTGCTATCGGTATGCTTAGGACACGATGGTGGAAATGCTGAAGTTTGGTTTTCAGAGCCATATTCAGACCACATCTGGCTTCTGATCAGACAGGGTAGCTTACTGAGTCATCCTCTTTAAATTTTTTCCTTCCGATTTTATTAGATTACCGATGAGAAATGGTACTTGCTGGCTTCACCTTGTCACCAGTTAAGGAAAGTTTTAAATTATATTATACGTGTTGTGGACCCGTAATTCTACTTTTATTAATTGAATCTTCCTAATCTTTGTTTGTAATTTTAGATGATTTGGAGATGTTTCAATAACACAATAAACGGCTTAATTTGCCTGAACCAGGAACCCTACGACTCTCTTCGAAACTTCTTTCTTTGGAAAGAAATTTCGAACAGACTCTGACGTTATTAATTCTATTTTTAGGTCTCTGGAAGCATACTGTAGGACTCCGATTATTAGCATCAAGATAAAAGTAAAAGTTTTTTGGTTATCGCTCAGTTATAAATATTCAAATTAATTAGTATATAGAAGTTAAGATCAATGAAATTTAATTATTAATGATTATTATTCCAATTTAATTATTAATGATTATTATTCCAATTTAATTATTATTGATTATTATTCCAATTTAATTATTATTGATTATTATTCCAATTTAATTATTTTTGTTTCCAATTTAATTATTATTAAAAAAAAAATTGAGAACATTGAAATCAAAGTAGTCTTATAGAAGGACATTTACATAATTTATAGAAATAGCAATAGAAGCGAAAAAGAAAGAAAACCACAAGTTATTAGCTATCAAGATTCCCTGATTGTTTGAATTTTGCTTTAGTTGTTTAAATTTTGTTTGCTTTGTTTTGTATTTGAAAAGCAAATTTTTCTGTTCAATTTATTTGTTTTGGTGATTTACATAAAGTTCAATCTCTCGGGTAAACAATAGAATTTTCTTGTCAACCTCCGTTTGCTAGAATATTCGATTTGACCATACATTTTATTTTAATTATTTTTCATTTGCTCATTGAACTCGGTTTTTATCAGGACCTGGGTGCAGTGCGATCGCTGCTAGTAGTATTGGAAGTTATTTTTCTTGAATTGTTATCTCATTTGTTACGAAGATTAAAGTCATGGAACCGAGTAATTTAGAACCTACTAATAGTATAACTTGCACAATTTGTCATGAGCAGATTCTTCTTGCGGAGGCAATTGCCTCCACACATTGTCGACACACCTTTCATGATGCATGTATCACACAGTGGCTGGAGGCTCATACTACCTGTCCGGTGTGTAGACAAAAGTGTGTTATCTCTGATTTGCGTCGTATGTCGCAATTTGCAGCGCCAGATGAGAGCCACCCTATATTGAGTGGCACCACTCATCAAATGATAACTCGATCGAGTGGGTTGACATCCTCTCGTCCTCCAGTTAGAGCGACAATAAAAAAATTATCTCATAAATCTTCAAAAAAATCTAAAACGTCACGAAGAGCAAAGGCACTGGAAGACGAAGATCACGATTGGGTAGATCAACCCTCTTTGGAGACTATCTTACGCATAAATAACGACGACTTACGAAAAGATGTATCTGCCCAAATAGAACGACTATCTCTGTCATTACATCAGGGATTACGTAACTTGGGGAAGGTCAGCAATGCAGTCTCAGCTCCTGATAATCAGTCGATAAAAGTGGGTGATACTACTCCGCAAATTATCACTAGTCAGACAAGACAACTCGCCTTCCATCAGAGAACTAATGCCCATTTAGGTACTACTTCCAACGCTTTACCTTCAATTACACCCCACCCCCAGATTCCGTCATCAAGACGAAATGTTTATTTTCAACCCCCTCATATGAGTTCCTCTTCTCCTATTCAACCACAAAATGACCATGCCTCTTTTTCTAACCGGCAACGTCAGCCTTATGCCGAAAAAAATGCCAGCACCATTCGTAATTGGCATATCACCTTTAGTGGCCAAACAAAGGAAATGGATGTGGACGATTTCATTCAAAGAATTAATCACTTGTACCGTTCGGAATTTTCGGATAACTTCCAAATTTTATCTACGCATGCGCACTTATTATTCGAAGGGTTAGCCTCGGAATTCTTTTGGAGATACCTTCGGCGAAATCAGGTAGTGAATTGGCATGAATTATGTACTGCTTTGCGGGATGAGTTTAAGGACCGGCGTACGGACGACGAAATAAGGGATCTTATGAGATCTCGGAAGCAAGGTGCAAACGAAACTTTCGACGATTTTTCACGAAGTATATTGCGATTGGCAGATAGATTGGTGTTCCCTCTTTCTGACCACGAGATGCTGGGATTGCTAAGGAATAATCTTAGAGCAGACATCCAGAAAGAGCTTCTTCATGTTATAATTCACAACGTTTCTCATTTACGAGAACTATGTAGAAACAGCGAAAAGTGGCGAATAACTATGCAACATCGTATGCGCGAACCGGTTTACGTTCCTCAAGACAAGTTTCCGAAGTGTTTACTTCTGATCCACCGGTGAAGCAAGAAGAGTTTCCCAGTCAACACCCAGGGTACCCCGAAACTTCGAATTACCTGAGTTTACCGGATATTTCCGCTTATCAGCCATCCACCTCTTCTCAAGTTGTTTCACCTACTTTGGTTTGCTGGAACTGCCGTAAGGTGGGACATGCATATCCTGATTGTGAAGAAGCTAGAACTATTTTCTGTTACGGTTGTGGCAAGGCGGATACTTACAAACCTAAATGTGAGGATTGTAAGCGAAATTTTGTTCATGGGTCGACCACACGAAACCCAGGTCGTCCCCAATTATCCACTTAAATTCGGATTGCCGACTTTTTGGTCTAAGCGTAAGCTCAATAGAATTATTATCATTTACACCTACCTCTGAAAATTATTTAACATCTTCTCTGTCGCAGGCAGCTTCGAATTTATCACTTTCGAATTCTTTAGTTTCCGCGGTTCCCTATTCACTCGGTGTTACATATCAATCTTCAGATTTAACTCGCTTTTCCGCTGTACCTTATGTACATTGGAGTTGTACGTTAACCCTTATTGACACTTGTATTATATCGTTTATCCCAAATTTTGTCAATAGCTCGGTGAATTCTGATCTGGAATCGTCACGCGCTATATGTGAGCCAACATCTGTCATTGACGTGAATGGTTCCTCCGATCTTGTTTCTCCTTCTAGTTTGCTCTCTGAATCGAAAACCACGGTTCCACGTAGTATGACTTTATTAAAGCGAGAGGTTCCTGATACTTCGCCTCGATCTGTGCAATCTCCTCATTTTTATAAAACGCCGCAGCAGCGTTTGCGTGATTACATGGTCCGAAGAGAAGAAATAGGCATTAACACCCTGAGTCAAACTATTCCTTCAAGATCAACCCTTAGGATGCGCAACTATTGGCGGTTACGGAAGGCATTATATTCATCTGCTGTGTCAAATATTATTACTCTGGGTAATGATACGCGTTATCATGCTACAGTTGACTTGTTAAATATGTCAAGAATTGGATTACTCGACAGTGGTGCATCGATAAGCGTGATTGGTGGTGCATTTGCACGTGAAGTGTTGAAAATGCCAAATATCCTTGCTCACTCGACGAATAAGATTACCACTGCTGATGGAACGATTCAGAAGGTGATGGGTTATATTAGGACTCCGATCACTTTTAAAGGACAAACCTATTCATTCAATTTGTTTATTATACCTTCTCTTACTCAAGAGTTATATTTGGGCGTTGATTTCTTCAAGGCTTTTAATCTGATCGATCAAACCTTACTCACTCCGTCAATCGAGACTCTGGATGCAGTCACTGATGGTCTTTTACCTGCACAGCACGCCCGGCTACAGCGTGCGATTCTTCTTCTTCCATCATTTTCCATGAAGGGCTTGGGCTGCACGCATGTGTTGGAACATGTAATTGATGTTGGTGACTCAGTCCCCATCAAACAACGGCATTACCCAATTTCTCCAGCCATCGAGAAAATGATGGGAGAGGAACTGGATCGCATGCTGGCGCTGGGAGTGATAGAGGAGAGTTCCAGTTCATGGAGTTCTCCTGTTGTACTCATACGTAAGCCAGGAAAGGTGCGTTTGTGTCTCGACTCCAGAAAAGTCAATGCTTGTACAAAGAAGGATGCGTACCCCCTACCTCAGATCGATGGCATTCTGGGTCGTCTGCCTAAGGCCAACTTCATATCCAGTCTGGATTTAAAGGACGCTTTTTGGCAGATTCCCCTAGAACGGTCATCGAGAGAAAAAACAGCTTTTACGGTCCCCGGTCGGCCGTTGTATCAGTTCGTTAGGATGCCCTTCGGACTGTGCAACGCGCCTCAGACCATGACCAAATTGATGGATCTTGTCATTCCGCCTTTGTTAAAATCGTGCGTCTTTGTCTATTTAGACGATCTGCTGATAATCACCGATACATTTGAGAGACATATCGAGGTACTGGAAGAGGTCGCCGGGTGTCTTAGCCGTGCGAAATTGACCATAAACGTTGAAAAAAGCCGCTTTTTACTACCTGAGGTACGTTATCTAGGATATGTGGTAGGACATGGCATGTTAAAAATTGACGAAGATAAAACCGCAGCCATCGCCGATTTTCCCGTTCCTAGAACGGTGAAACAAGTGCGACGTTTTTTGGGAATGGCCGGTTACTACCGTCGGTTTGTGTATAGGTTCGCCGCACTTTCGGCCCCGATATCGGATTTGCTGAAGAAGACAAATACTAAGTTTGTTTGGACCCCAGAAGCAGATGCTTCCTTTAATTCATTAAAGGCAGCATTAACATCAGCTCCGGTTCTGGTAAATCCTGATTATCGAGAGCCGTTTGTGCTCCAGTGCGACGCGAGTAACGAGGGAGTGGGCTGTGTTCTGGTACAGTTGGACAAGGAGGGGGTCGAACACCCGATCGCTTTCATGTCCAAGAAACTGAATGCAGCCCAGCGAAATTACTCCGTCAGCGAGAAGGAATGTCTGGCCGCTATTCTGGGTATAAAAAAATTTAGAGCCTACATCGAGGGTCATTCGTTTAAGGTTATCACAGACCATTCCTCCCTTAAATGGTTAATGCAACAGAGAGATCTGTCGGGCCGTTTGGCTCGATGGAGCTTGAAACTGCAGGGATTTGACTTCACGATCGAACATCGACGTGGTAGTTTAAACATTGTACCCGACGCTCTCTCAAGAATGTTCTCGATAGATGACTTAAACCGAAGTGACAGGGGTGATATTGATTGGAACTCTCCGGCTTTTACCACTGTTGAGTATGTTAAACTAATAAAAATCATTGAAGATTCAAAAGGATCAATTCCTGACCTACGAACAGCGAATGGATTGGTGTTCAAAAGAGTTCATTTTAATGTAGCTGACGTGCCACCAGAAGGAGAGGTTTGGAAATTATGGGTGCCTGAAGAATTGACGCATGCATTAATTTTAAAAGCCCATGATTTGCCTACTTCTTCTCATGGTGGAGTCGCTAAGACTATCTATCAACTCAGACGGTTTTATTACTGGCCCCGAATGGCTAAACAAGTTCAGGATTTTGTTTCCAAATGTGAGATATGTAAAACAGTGAAAGCTCCTAATATGGTCTTGCGTTCGCCAATGGTCAACTACGTCAAAACAGTGAGGATGGGTCAGCAACTATATATTGATATTCTAGGTCCGTATCCTAGGTCAAAGTCTGGCAATATTGCTATATTGGTGATTCTCGACCATTTTACCAAGTTTCCATTTCTGTTTCCACTCCGTAAATTGTCCTCCGAACCTATCTGCAGTGCACTAGAAACTCACGTTTTTCATGTTTTTGGTGTTCCCGAAGTCATTGTCTCGGACAATGGCTCTCAATTCAAATCCAAGACGTTCGAAGGATTGTTGGTGAAGTGGGGAGTGAAACATACTTTGGTTCCAGTGTATGCGCCACAAGCTAACGCAAGCGAACGTGTCAACCGGAGTGTGCTGGCTGCCATTCGTGCGTATCTGACAAATGAACATGATAAGTGGGATAAACATCTTAGTGAGATTGCCTGTGCCCTTCGCAGCGCCTTACACCAGACCATAGGCTGTTCTCCTTATTTTGCAGCATTTGGCCAGCCAATGATGCTCCATGGATCCGACTATGACGTGTTGAGACGAATTATTTCGTTAGAAGAGCCAGGGGAGACATTGGAGCGTCCGGATGAACTAAGTAAAATTCGAACCAAAATTAAACAATTGACGGCGGAAGCGTTTGAGCGTAATGCTCGAAGATATAACCTGCGAGCACGACCGGAGAAATATGCCATTGGGACGGTAGTTTATCGACGAAACTTCGTGTTGAGTGATGCAGCAAACAAATTTAATGCTAAACTTGCGCCAAAGTTTGTTAAAGCAGTGGTCATAAAAAGCATTGGAAACGCATCATACGAGCTACAGGACTGGCAATCGGATAAAACGGGCATATATCATTCGAAGGACATACGTCCCTAACATCGTTGAGCCGGATATTTGATTGTCTAGAAGCATTTTCCTTCTACTTAATTTTAAAATGGTGATAAATCAGTTGACGCAATTTCCGATCAGTATGACCAATATATGTTTATTGTGTTACAACATTTGTTCATATTGTTTTTGTTTTGGAAGGTATAACATCTTATTCTCATTTCCTTTTGGTCAGATAATTTCTGGTTTGAAAGCCCGACTTGCTCAGTCCGTAGAGCGGGAAACTTATTGACAGGCGTGGGGTGCGAGCTTACTTTGTAACGGCTAAGAAGTTATATATTTTTTTTTTGGTAAATTAATGGTTATTGGCCTTATCGATACGAGAATTATTGAATCTGTATAGCTTGAACCATTTTCTTTAGTCATGTCTGTACGTCTATCTCAGTCATCTGTACAACGCGAGCTACATTATGATAACCCCAAATAGCATCTTTATCCTAACCACCAATAGTATTCATTAAGCAATAACGAAAAATCGCCACATTTATAAGTCGATTTGTTTCTTTTAACCATTTTAACTCAGTTCGACTTACTTTAAATGGTTAAATCCTGTAATGAAATCGACTGTGTGTTGAGAATTTGTATTAAAACTATTTAAAACCTATAATGAAATTTGCACTTATTGAATGCACTTATTTATGTGTTTGTTTCGACAAAAAAAAATATTATAAACAAACAGTCCAAAGTATTTTCGAATTTAAAACTTTCCGAAAATCAAAATTTAAAACTGCTGCAAATAAAATTTGTGATTCGTCATGAAAGCATAACAAATGTCATGAAATCTTAACAAATGCAAAATTGTTATTGTCATGATGATAAATGTCATCATAACAAACGCAAAAATATTGCAAGTTGCAAGTTCTTTTAAGTTGATTTGTTTTTCTTAAAGTTCTCTCTGTAGAATATATGCAAAAAAATGGTTTGTATTATTAATTACAATCAGTTTTATAACCTTTCATTTATATTAGAGTTTTTATTGTAGATCATAAATGGTTTTTGTTGAAGTTTAGGACAGGAAAATAATTCTAACCTAAAAAAACAATGAGTTTGAAAAGTTATACGATTGGTGGTGGATTATTAGGACATTCACTAGACGTTCGTTCGGGTGGCGAAGCACCGAATAGTATTGTTTCTGGTTCTGATAAAACCGCTGAAATTTGGAATAAGTTTGAGTAAGGAAAATCTATGATCGGTTGCACCGGCATAGTTGAGAATAAATCATTAACTGAGTAATATTTTTATTTTTAGAAATACATT
The DNA here is from genome assembly GCA_963693315.1 of Diogma glabrata. NCBI lineage: Eukaryota > Metazoa > Arthropoda > Insecta > Diptera > Cylindrotomidae > Diogma > Diogma glabrata. The sequence continues at coordinate 66,814 of CAVNZG010001523.1, forward strand.
CGTAGAAGGCCTTACGCTAGTTGGTCGTTCCAATTTTATTTCATGCGTTGTTCTTCGCTTCCTTGAAGAAGGACATGCAGTTTGTACCGACTCCAACTATTTGATAGGTATATATATATATATACTGGGATGTATGACGCCGTTTTTTTTGAAATGACAGGACATACTGATTGTGTTCGGGTTATGGTTGGACTTCAAATTGATGGATTGTTGAGTTGCAGTAATGATGCTGTAATCAAGCTAGGGAACGAAGAAGTAGAAGTCGTTCGTGATTGTCATGGGCATAGCAATTATATTTATAGTATACCGTTACACAAAGATGTTGACAATTTTGTAACTGGAAGTGACGAGTCAACAATTCGTTAATGGAGTATAAAAAGCGGGGCTCTGGGTGACAGTTGAACCTTACCAGCACAATCGGGGTGGACAGTCGCAATACTAAATAATGGCGATATTGCAACAGGTATAAGTGATGCTGTTAGGTGAGTAGTTTTTGCTGTAAACTAACGAATTGCTGAAACTGAAATTCAAAATGCATTCACCAAAGTTGCAGAACCTAGAGAATTAGAACAAGCAGAAAGTTGGGAGGTAGGAAAGTTTTTTTTCTTGTTTATCTATTTGTTCAAAAATTTTTTGTTGATCCAGGGGTGCGTTCTTTTTTATATTTTTGTTGTTTGAGTCGTTCATGGTCATTTTGTGGTTGGGTTGGGGTACCTGGTTATTCGATATCGAAAAATGTTTTTTTTTCGTGGAGGGGAAGCGAAGGTGATTGATCGGGGAAGTTTGTTTGAGTTTTTTTTTTGGAGTTGTTTCCTTCTTCTGGATTTGGTGCTCAAGCCGAGCAGATCGTTGTTAGACGTTGAATTTATTGAATTAAACCAAAAATAAAATAAAATGAATTGTGTTTTTTGTTTGAAAAAAGTTTTTTTGTGATACATTGGGCAAACATGTGGTTTTCCTTTTTTTTATTTTTTTTGAACAGAAATTAAAGTTTAAGTTCGGTATAATCATTTAGTTAATAATTAAAAGAAAAAAAAAACAAAATGAAATAATCTAATTAAATATAAATGAATATTTTTTATTGGTACATAAATTAAGTTTAAAGGTAATGTCAATAGACATAGTGAAACTTATATAAATTATTAATTACTAAGAAACTGAATGTACGCTCATAGTGCTACGTCGCTATCAAATTAAATTTAGATTGATTTATTATTTTAAATAAACAAAACTTGAGTGGACATTAGTAAAGTTATTTTAAAAACATAAAATTTTGGGTTCCTGCCTTAATTGAAAAGATGTAGTTTTCTTGATATAGTTTTATCCTAACTGTATTCTTGATGATTGAAATAGTGCTAGCAATAAAAAAAGAAAGAAAAACCACAATATGGAAAGTGAAGGATTGATTGATTTATTGATTTACTGATTGATAGCACCTCTATTGATTTATGGAATACTGAGGTCTTGTTTGGGGACCTAGTCAGAATTTACTGTGTTTGAATAAAGGATCTTGGCCTAAACATTTTTTCATTTTGTCGGGGGATGTTTTGGAAGCAAAATCCTCGAGTAATTCGTTAAGTTAGCTATATTTCGGATGGCGCGGATGGAAGAATAGTAAGAAGGAACTAATTTAACTAATGCAGAAGGTGTTACTTTCAACAACTGTCAACCGGCTGGGTTCGTACCATCGTGATCTAGGGTATTTAAAATTTGTTTTTTGTTAAGTAATTTTACCTTGATTTGAGATTATAAGTTCACTTATATATATATATGTGGATGTATATATGTATATATATATAGTGTTATATGTATGTACATATTTATATCTGCCAGTATAATTTTATATTTTTTTTAGTAATTATCCGCTCGTAATGCCTTAAAAACAAAATTTTTTTGGAGTTCTGCAGATGCTTCTAGAACCATCGCTTCGAAGGGATTCGCACGGTTAAGGATGTGGCCGTTATTTTGTGATATTGCCGTGAACCAATCTCAACACGCACACTACTGTAAACCATTTTTGGTTGTGGTCCCCGGATGACCACGATAGCTTTCTCAGGGTGACCAGGAGGATACGGTGAGTACCATGACTCGAAATCCAATGTTAATTTTATTTAGTACCAACAACCTAGTCGTAATGATGCCCCTTCAATTCTCATATTCATTCCTGCGATAATTATGTTGTAGCTGCAGTCGCCATACTAAACGAACTCCACCCAACCGATCAGAGCATAGACCAATACTTTGCGCAGGATATGGCACTACCTGTTTATGTATATAATTCTCTTTTCCATCTAAGCTTGAGCTCCGACAATACATCGAAGCTTAGCTTAACCAACTGCAACTGCTACAAAATCGTGAACTTGTAGCGCCATTTTGAAATTAAAACTCAATATAAAAAAAATTCAAAAAATCGCCATAACGCTCATAACGCCATCTGGAAAAATAAAACTCCATATAAAAAAAATTCAAAAATATTTAATCAAAAACACTAATCCAATTTTTTGCATATGGCAATGTTCATTGTTTATTGCAAATGGCGTGAAAGAGTATGGCTATGATATATCGGGGGTTTTGGTTTTTATTTAACTAAATTCGGATACACCACAAAATTGGCGACGAGGATGGGATGTGAGTGATTTTATATAACAAAATAGTAATTACGAAGATTATAAACTATTTACAACACGACGCATATAAGATCATAAAAGTATACGACGCAAAGGAAAATGGCGAATTTTGCAACAACAATTCCGGTGTTTAACCACACAACCAGTGATTGGAAGATTTACAAAGGACGCATTGAACAATTTTTTGTATCTCTGGAAATAAAAGAAGATGAAAGAAAGAAAAGCACTTTGCTGAGTTTTCTGCACGAAAAAACGTACGAGATCTTGCATGGAATATGTGATCCACAATTACCGGGGGATAAAACATACGAAGAAATATGTGATATTTGTGCTACTCATTTTTCTGCTCCTGTAATAATTTATTACGAACGAAAATTATTTTACGACGCACAAAAATACGAAACGGAAAATATTCACTACGCTTAAAAGGATTGGCATCTAAATGCAACTTTGGTGAGAAGATGGATGCAATTTTGACGGTTAAATTTATTGTTGGAATGTCGGGACGAATTTTCGAACGATTATGTGAAGAAAAAGAAACAGAAATAACAATCGACAAGGCATTCACAATAGCAAAGAAATACGAAATACGAAGTGTCAAGAAAAACGTAAACGATGATTTTGAGGTTAATTTCATAAATAAAGGAAAAAAGTTCAAACCTTGCAAACATTGCGGTTTCAATAATCATGTGGAAGAGAGATGCAGATATAAAAACGTCAATTGCAACAAATGTAGAATGAAGGGACATATGGCATCGGTTTGTGAGACAGCAGGTAAAACAAAATATGAAAACGCACCGAGGTCAACAAACAACAACAAAATTGGGGTGAATGAGCAGACAAATAAAAGGGACAATGAAATTAAACAAATAAATGCATTGAACGACAACGGTTTAACGGTTTATCAACAGTTTAACATTAGAAATAGGTATCAATAATATTAGTATTAAATTTCATATCGATACAGGTTCCCCAGTATCAGTAATTCCATACCAAGTATTTCTAAACAATTTTGACAAACGTTTAATTCAACGTGATAGTACTCAAGCCACAGGTTATGGTGGTACAAATTTAGAAATAGTTGGAAGTTTTACGACTAAAATTAATTTTAATAATATACTAAATGAATTTAAATTTTTGATTATTGGTGGAGGGGCCAAGACACCTATTATTGGTAGAGACTTCTTAATTACCTTTAGAATTAAATCAATAGCTATTAACGTAATTAATGAAATTAACGATGTAATTGATAAAACGGAAATATTTGACAAATTTAAAAACTTATTTGACAATAAAGTCGGTTTATTGAAAGGTGTAAAGGTTAATCTTGCAATTGCGGTCGACGTAAGCCCAAAATTTTTAAAAGCTAAGCCAATACCATACGCGTTTCGAGATAATATTGAAGATCAATTGGTTTCACTTGAGAAAGAGGGTATTCCGACTAAAGTAGAAACAACTAAATGGGGTACACCCCTAGTACCAATTTTGAAAGAGGATGGTACAATTAGAATATGCGCAGATTACAAGGTGACTTTGAATAAACACCTGTCAGATACAAATTATCCATTACCAAAAGTTTCTGATATTATGGAAAGATTACGAGGAAAGAAAATTTTTTCCAAACTTGATATAGCAAAGGCGTATTTTCAATTGGAACTTAATGATGATTCTAAAAAAATATGCACGTGGAGTACTCACGTTGGAAATTTCCAAATGAATAGATTACCATACGGGGTAAAACCAGCTTCAGGTATCTTCCAATGTGAAATTGAGAAAGTTTTATCAGGTACAGAAGGAGTAATCAGTTTTATTGATAATATCATAGTTGCGTCAACGGACATGTCGAGTCATAAAAAAACGTTATGGCTAGTACTTAATAAATTACAAGAGGCAGGACTAAAATTAAATAAAAATAAATGTGTTTTTGCTCAAACGAAAATTTCTTATTTAGGACATAACGTGGTTAGTGAAGGAATAAAAAAGATTTACAATAACGAAGCAATAAAAAATGCACCCATTCCACAGAATATTTCTGAAGTTCGAGCGTTTTGTGGTTTTGCAAATTATTATGGAAAATGTATAAAACAATATTCGACAATTATGAATCCAATTTATAATTTATTGAAGAAGAATATACCATTTGAATGGAATGATAATTGTCAGGTAGCTTTTGATCAAATAAAGTCGCCATTATATTCAGATGAAATTCTAGTTCATTATGATGATAAACTACCATTGCATCTCATTTGTGATGCGTCAAATGTTGGAGTTGGGGCGGTTCTCGCTCATGTTTATCCGGATGGTTTGGAAAGACCAATTGAATGTATTTCACGATCATTAACGGAGGCAGAAAAGAAATATGGTGTTATTGAAAAGGAGGCTTTAGCTATGATATATGCCACAAAGAAATTGTATCAATATTTGATTGGGAGACATTTTACTCTAGTAACCGATCATAAGCCACTTTTGGGTATTTTTGGGGAGCAAAAAAGTTTACCAGAAATGTCTACAAGTCGTTTTCAAAGATGGGCGTTGCATTTATCAAACTTTAATTATACGATGAAATATGTTAAATCTAATAAAAATATTGCAGATATGTTATCACGATTGCCTTTGGTCGATAATGATGAAGTGAATGTGAACCAAATGCATGAACAGAATACCAATAAGGAGGAAAATAATACGATACTATTGATTCAAAGAAAAGTTCCATTAAATTCAGAAGAGATAAAACTAGAAACAGAAAAGGACGAAATCTTAGTAGAATTTATGAATGCTGTTTTAAACGATACTATAGATAAATTAGAAAAAAATAAATTTAAGGAGTTTAAGCGAATTAAGAATGAATTTTCGGTTGAAAATGGCATGTTGTTACGTGGTCAGAAGGTAGTTATACCATTAATATTACGTCAACAAATTTTAGATCAAGTGCATAGTACTCATTTGGGAATAGTCAAAGTAAAAAGCATGTTAAGATCGTATGCATGGTGGCCCCAAATGAACAATGATATTGAAAAGTATATAAAGTCATGTGAAGCAGGTTTAGCAGTTTTACCAGATCCTCCTCAAGCAGTAAACATTGCATGGGAGGAGCCTAAACGACCATTTGGTAGGATCCATATTGATTATGCAGGACCCATCGAAGGATGGATGATTTTAATTATCATTGATGTTAAATCAAAGTGGGTAGAAGTGTTCATGTCACGACATGCAACAACAGATTTTACTATCACGAAATTAGAACATGTAATATCTCAATTCGGAATTCCTGATCATTTGGTAAGTGATAACGGATCACAATTTACGTCAACCAAATTTCGAGATTTTATAAAGAGTTATAAAATTAAACATACTTTAACTTCTCCGGGTTATCCAGCCACGAATGGAGCGGCAGAAAACTTTGTTAAAACTATAAAAAATGCAATAACGAGTAAATTAGTCGAAAATGATAAAGCTGATTTACATGATACAACTAGAAACTTCTTGATAGATTATAGGAATGTAGATCATTGTTCTACAGGAGAAACACCGTCTACATCAATCTTATCTTTCAAACCGAAAACCAAGCTTGATTTAATAAAGCCTGATGTAGAGCCGAACAGGAAGGATGTTGAAGGTAGTAAGAACCATTTTTGTAGAATTAAATCTGGCAAAACAAAAGAACAAGTTTTTCAGACAGGAGATTTGGTAATTATTAGGAATTATGATGATCCAAATAAAAAGAGGTGGGTTAATGCAAAGATTTTAAAAAGAATGGGTTTACGATCGTACTTATGTTGTGTAGAGAAAACGAATAGAAAAATCAGAAGACATATCAATCAAATTAGATCACGGTTATTAAGAGTTAATACGACTAATGACCATAATATAAATTTGAATGACCAAGAAAAATTATTGGAAAACAATAATGAAGAAAATGGTAGACAAATAATAATTTATAAACAAGTGCTAAATATTGAAGATGATATTAATGAAACAATTACTGAAAATAATTTTGTAGCTTGTAATGAAAATGAATATGTAGAAGAAAATGTGCCAGAGGGGGAAAGTTTAAGAACAATTTTTGATAATAATGAAGAGTTAAATGGTAATAGTACGGTATTAAATGTAACATTAAGGGCAAGAAATCTTATAAAGAAACCTCAAAGATATTGTTAAACTTTCCAATATGTTCTTTTGAAAGGAATTAACGAAAGTTATTTAATTATATAAATTATTTAATAACAGAATTGTAATGAAATATTTAATTAATTTGTATTTGTTAATTATATACTAAAAGGGGGGGGGGCGTTTGTGATGTTTATGAATTATTAAAATCTAGTTTATATTTAATTAAATAATGGCATTATGTAAATGACTATATGTAAACGGATTTAATGTAAACGATTGTACATCGTCGGGAAAAAATAAAATGGTCATTATAGTGCAGAGAACGATGAACGAAAGTGAAGAATAAAAAGGTTTCCATTTTTACAAATAAGTTTATGTGTTTTTATTTAACTAAATTCGGATACACCACACTTATCGACTGCCAATTCAACACATTCAACACTTCAACCGCATGAAGATCAGATTTTAACTGTTTAGAAATATTTTCACGTATTTTATAATTCTATTTCTTACGGTATTTGCCTTTAACTTCAAACTTTGGCTACAGGTGAGAATTTTATTTTTGCTTTCAAAATCTTCGAAAAGTACGTTTCACCACAATTTAAAATAGATGATTTAATAAATCCGTTAATGCTTTGCTATGTTTGGCAATATCTCTGGCTACTTTAAAACTTGCGGCGGAAATATTATTAGAAGATTTAGTATATTTAGTAAATTTATTTGATTGCTATTCATGTTCATAAACCTTTTTTGAAATATGCTTTTGTATAAAATTAAATGGCCATTAAATGGCACATTTACAGCAGCTTTTTTCCGCAAATATATCTATTATTTGAGGAGGAATTTTTGTAATAATATTACTGTAGTATTTAATTGTTATTATGAACAAAGCCTGAAGGTGGTAGAAATAAACCGTCGTTCACAAAAACTTACCTCATAAGAATACATAAGAATTATATTTGCAGCCTATCAGAATGCAAAAAATTCCTTCAACCTTTTAAAAATGATTTTCTGTAATTGCAAAAAAGGATGTGGTGCATTATGTATCTGTCGAAAAGATAGACTTTTTTGCAACGCAACTTGTAGTGTATGCTCCGCTCCGGCAATATCTGTCATAATAGTGCTCCGATTTTAGATCAAAAAAGGACAGTGACAGTGATTATAGATCTCATGAGGATTCAATGTGCTAAATATTAATGAAAAAGCGTTTAGATAAAAAAAGAAAATAAATTTGTCGCCTGTAATAACTCTTTTTAGTGTAATCATAATAGTGGGTGGTTATAAGGTTTGATATATGAAATTGTGATCGTTATTTCGATCTGTTAAGATTTAATTTGTAGTTTAATAAGTTTTGACAATAAGGGGTTAGTTTTTGCCCCTAAAAAATAAAAAGCGCATAGGATAGATTTTGAAATGGAGGGTGTGTTGAGCTTAATTCCAAATTTTCTGGCAAATCAAAGCTGATCCAAAGAATTCGGAGGTTCTCTACTATTTTTACCGTCTTTTACTGAACAGTAACATTTAGCGTGTTAAAAAATATCTGAAAAAAATCTTTTTTTTATTATGATTCCAAAAGCGCGAATTTAAGGACAATTTTGGACACAATTTCAGCATGTTTGCCGTGCCAGACAAATTTTCAAACGTGCCAAGTTTGGCACGCGTGCCACCTATTTGCGATCGCTGGTCTATCTTCTCCTGGTTTACCTTGGGATAACACGGCTCCTAACGCTTCACTACTAGCGTCTGTGGTTAATATAAAAGGTTTATTGAAATCGGGGTATATTAGTACCGTATCTGAGGTTAATTTTTCTTTTAATAAATCAAAAGATGTTTGACATGCTTCAGTCCATATAAATTTTATATTTTTTTGTAATAACTTATTAATAGGTGCTGCTATTCTAGAGAAGTCTTTAATAAATTTCCTATAATAGTTTGCTAATCCTAAAAATGATTGAACTTGCTTAATTGTTTTGGGAATCGGGAAGTTTAAAATTGAATCCGTTTTTGAATCATCTTTTCTCACACCTTCTTCGCTGCACTTATGACCTAAATAAATAATTTCTTTTTTAAGGAAGTGGCATTTATCGATTTGTAATTTTAAGTTAAACCTTCTAAGTCGATCGAACACACTGATAACTTTACGATTATGATCTTCTAGATTTTTACCGTATATAACTATATCATTTAAATACACATAACACTCAATGCCTTGCAAACCCGTTAAGACGTGATTCATAGCTCTTTGAAAAGTGGCAGGGGCTCCTTTCAATCCAAATGGCATTCTGTTAAATTCAAAATGTCCTAAAGTACTACTGAAAGCCGTTTTTTCTCTATCCTTAGGTTCAACTAGTATCTGATGATATCCGCTAGCTAGATCAAGGGTGGTGAAATATCTAGAGTGACCAAGTTGGTCCAAAATTTCTTCTATGCGCGGAAGGGGAAATGCGTCACCTATTGTTATCAGATTAAGCTTCCTAAAATCAACAACCACTCGAAATCGTTTATTGCCGGACTTTTCAGGACGTTTTGAAACAATAAGCAAAGGAGCAATGTAAGGACTCTTACTATGAACTATTATATTATTTTCGAGCATTTCCGAAATTTGTTTATTTATTTCTTCCTGTTGTGTTTGTGGAATTCTATACATTTTTTGGTTGATATGGGCTTTATCTGGTAACGTGGGTATTGTATGTGTTATTGCTGATGAATAACAAATTTTATCTCCTTCTAAGTGAAATAAGTCTTGATGATTTACTATTAATTGTACAATAGAGTCTCTTTCTTCTTTATTAAGATCATTATCTAGATTAAGATTATTTAAAATTCTATTTATTCTATCACTATTTCTATTGCAATCTAAATTTTCTGATATTTCTGGTATTTCAAAAAAGTTATCCGAACTATCATATTCTGGCACATAATTTTCTAAATCTACTTCAAAATTATTTATATTTATTACACTTATGGGTACTACATTGTTTTGTATTTTAGCAACCACATTAGAGGTGTATACACCTGGTAACACTTCTTTAGAGAAACAAACGACTTCTTTATCATTATCGTCATTGATTTTAAAATACAATATTTTTTTTGATCGTTGTGGAATTGTTTTTATTTGAGTAGCAACGATATTTGGTAGAATAGATGAGTTTGAATTATCCTTAACTAACGCTTTATTATTTTCTATTTGAACATTTTTGTAACTTGTACTGAGGATTTCTCTGAAACTGCCTCTATGATGTATCTGATTCGAATTTGTTATCCCATCATTTCGAATGATTCTAGGATTGGTTAAATTCTCGCTACTAGGCCCTGATACATTCGGTACTACTTTGTTCAATTCAACTAACGGTTGTTTTTCGTTAAGGTGTCCAATCCGATTATCTACCACTTGACTTGCTCTGAGTTTATCAAGTTGTCGATTTGGTATTGTTTTGAATTCATTGTTACAAATAGCTTTGATAGCCGTACTATCATTTAGTTCCGATTTATTATTTTTTTCAATTTCTCCTACACTTCGTGGTTTGCATGAAAAGGGGAAAATTACTTGATTTTGATTCCTTGTGCTTAATACTATTAGTTTATTGCTAACAAAATCTACTATTGAATTTCGAGCTAAAACATCTCGTCCTAAAATACCATCACTTTGAAAATTCATATCCTCAATTACATGAAACTTAATTGGTAGTAAATTATTTGAAATTGCGCCTATTACTGTACCTAATGTATAATTTGTTTGATTGTGAATACCTCTAATAATTGCTTTTTCTGTAGTATTTAAAATATGTTTTTGGTTTATACTGGATCTTTTAATTAAAGAAACTTCAGCTCCAGTGTCAATCAAAAGTGTAGTAATTATATTTTTTCCTATATCTAAATTAACACTAATTTCTGGACAGTTGCCAGTTGATTTAGTAGCATCATATATGCCTAAGTTAAAATTTTCATGTTCCCGATTATTTAGGTATTTGTTTGGGCTTTGAATTGTGGGTTGCAATTCAGCCCTAGTTAGTTTAAATCATTATTAATATTTTCAGGTGGTTGTTCATTGGAATTTGTATAATTTGAGGAGGTGAATGTTTTAATTTGTTGGGTGTTTGGAGTTTCGTAATACTGAACATGTTTTGGTGCGTATGAGATGAGGGGACCTGAATTACTTAAATTTGGAACTTGAGTACGAATTGTATGTGGAATCTGTTGGTACTGAAAATTTCGTTGTCCTTGCGGATTTTGGTTATGTGTGTAATTTACTGGGTTATTAAATTGTAAATTACTTGGCAAATTCCAGTTGTTAGCTGGCCTATATTGGATACTATGCGGTATCTGTGGTTGATTATAGTGCATAGCATTGAAATACGTATTTTGTTGAGGGGCTACATTACGAAAAGTTTGAGAATTTGTAGGCTGGAGTAACTGTTGGTAACTAGTTTGTTGGGCTAAATTCGATCGTAATCTTTTTCGACAGTCTGTTAATGTATGTCCGTAGTTTTTACAATATCTACAACTAATATCATTTCTCGGCAAAGTGTTGGAAAACTGTTGTAAATTAGGTTGATTTGCATTATATGAATTTGCGGTTGTATTATATATTTCTGTGTTAGTATGTATGTTTCGGTTTGGCTGTAAACTGTTTTGCATATTATTGAATTTTTCCAGTTCTATTGCGTATTCTAACACTGTTTCAAATTCCGTTTCCGCTAATGAAATTTGAAGAGCTACTTCTCGTTCTCTTAAACCAAGTTTAAAACATTTTATGGCCTGCTTTTCGAGTTCGTGCAACCCGGCAGAACAACTATCACTATAACCACATTTTAAAAGTAAAGCCTTTGCTTTTCTTAATAATCTGTTGATTTTATCTCCGAATTCGGTAACAGATTCGTGGGTACTTTGAACCATTAACCCCATTTTCCCATACAACTCAAAATAGCTAGAGTCTTCCTTTAGTCCTCGGGAAAGATATTTATAAAGTTCTTTCAAACTTGTGAAATTAATACCACTTATAAGTTTCAGGGCGTTGCCCGACAACCGTGTCCTAACTGACTGTTAAAACTGGGCTCTGTATGCGTTTGGTAGGGTGTGGTACGCGCGATCGCATTCATGTTTAAAACTAAAAAATTCGTCTTCCAGTCCATCATGCATTTCACCATTGTATTTCGGTATATTTTTAACTCTGGTTGTTATCAAATTGTACTCTTCGTCTAATTTATTATCAAAACTAGGTACATCGGTTCCACTATTCGTCATTTTTAAATTTTTATCGTCTTTTAATTTATTGTTCAAATTTCCGAGGGCAGCAATTTCCGAATCTACCCTTTCTCTTAAATCTGTATCTTCGTCTAGAGTTACCGACTCCAGATTAAGATTCTCTAAACTATTTGTTTTCTTTTTAATAACGGCTTCACGTGATAAATCGCGTACAATTTCGAATTCGTTATTTAATATATTTAAAGTATAATTTGATGGCTTACCTTCTGAAATTTTGTGGGCAGCTTTATTTTTCTGACGGTCGTCAATAGCTGAACTACAGGATAGATTACGTTGTCTGGCTGAAGCGCTCGCTTGCTCCGTTTTACTGGACTCTTCCTTTAACATTTGTGAAACAAAACTATTAAGCAGCTTTCAGTTTTTTGTATATTTTCTCTGGATGCCTTTGCTGAATCATACTTTTAATTACTAAACATGTAATATTTTGCACTTTGCATGAGTAGTGATGTAAAAATATTGTTGATATCTGCTTGGAAACTGGATCAATTATAATAGAACTTCCTTGTCAATTTGTACAGAAAATAAATTTTACAGCGGCTTGCAGATTTTTGTTACAAGAGTATTGACACTTGATATTTTACAAAATCTGTTTAACTGTTTCTATATTTTTGAACTTTTAACTTGTTCTTAAAAATTGTTTACAAATTTTTACTATTACCCACTTAACAATTATTTTATGTTTTTAGAATTATTAACTTATTATTTTTGTTTTAATTCGAACCACTTTAGAACCACAGGTTAATACCGGCTGCGCCAAATTGTAATGTTATTTGTACAAGTACATATATATAGGTACAGTTGTATTCAACTTGTTGTACCAACAGTGTTTGTGGTTCCTTACCTGTGGATGGTTCTCAATAATTATTGATTAAAACACTTTAGATTCACTTAGTTAACTATAAATAACATTAACTATTAATATTAGTTTTATTATTAATTTTATAGAAAAAGTTACAACTTAAACAACTTAAGGATTTATTCGAATTAATTGAATCACTGATTAGATTTCGGACAACTTAAATTTACACTTTTAAAACTAAACTAACTGTACTTCTTCGAAAACAAAAACTCAACTCCCCTCATAAAACTAAAAACCAATTATTTATAATATTTTATTTACCCAAAATCAACAAAAACTCAACAAAAATTGATGTATGCAATTTTTGCATAATTAACAATTTAACGAATTTAATTATTTATACAATTTTGTTGATTTTGGATAATTTAAATTTTTAAGTAATTTCTTAACCTATATTGTTACTGCTAACTTAACTTAACCTATATTGTTAATTTTGTTGATTTTGGATAATTTAAATTTTTAAGTAATTTCTTAACCTATATTGTTACTGCTAACTTAACTTAACCTATATTGTTAATTTTATAGTATAAACCAAAGGAGATTTATAAACACAGTTCAGTATGTGAATCGATAAGACGTTTTGCTTTTAAATCGACTGTAAGTCCGTATTTTGTTAAAAAAACCGCGCCCAAAATAGGCTTATTGATTGCATCAACAACAAAAACGAAAGGAAATTCCCTGCGTAAACCTAAATCTATATTTAAGAAACACTTTCCAAAGGTTTTAATAGCTGTTCCATTTGCAGCAGTCAATATTGGATGCTCATCAGCTTTTAGAAGCTGATAAGATATTGGTGGAATGACGGAAATATCAGCTCCTGTATCAATTAGGAATCTTAGGTTTGAGTTTGAGCATTGGACAAATAATCTTTTTGATATAAAGTGCCCGATAGTTGCCGTCTCAACATCGGGCTTATTTAGTTTTTTGAATTCTGTTCAGAAGGAATGTTTTTCTGAAAAGTGCAACCATCACCCTGACATTTGCGTGCACGATTTCTGAAACGAAAATGGTACTAGCAAAGGCGTTGATAGAAGGATAGTGATCGATTTGGTTTTGAAAAATTACGCCTTGTCCTTGAGTGAGAACGAAAACGTGAACGCGAACGAGCAGTCGATCGGTCTCGACTATTTAGTTGAGTTTCCAATTGATCAAGTCTTCTACGAATATCGTTAACGGAAAGAACTAGTTCTGAAAGATTGAACTCACTTGAACCGGCATTATTTCTATAGTTGCCAGATAAATTTTGCGAAGAAGTTTGCTCAACAATATTGCAAAATGGATTTGTGATAGGATTTTTCAAACCCCATATATCATCAGCTTTTGTTTGTAATTGCGAAATATCTTGGTCTTGCATAGAAACAATTATTGACGCGATATAGTCTGGTAATTTATTAATCCATAATTGTTTTAAAAGACTTTTATTGATAGCGGTAGATTCACCCGCGACCTGTTCCATCTGTCTGTAAAACCGTGATGGACACTCATTACCAATTTCGACAGTTTGTACTAAGCTATTAATTCTACGGGCTTCCGATTGCTCTAGTCTACTAATAATTTTATTTTTCAGAGTATCGTATTTATCAGTAATCGGAGGATTCAATATCACATGGCTAATAAGCTCACTAACACTATAATCAATATGTCTGATTATGTGATCGAATCATGATTGATCTCTAGTAATTTTAGAAGAATCCATAATACTTTCAGCGTGTATAAACCATACGCGAGGATTTTTTGGCCAAAATGGTGGTAAGGCTGAAGAAACAGCCGCAACTGAATATGCTGTCTCATTTTTGGTTTTATAAGAACTGAATCTAAAAAATTATGGTGCAAATTATGAAACTTTTTGCAATCCATACAATTTTCGACCGATCTAGTTTCGAACCAATTAGAAAATTTTAAACTTTAAAAAAGTTTATCATTCTCATCAGGACTAGCCGACTAGATAAACTACCAAAAAATGTCAACGTTGAATATAAACCAAAAATTAGGTTACAACTCTAGCGAAGTGTAAAATAAAAAATTTACATAAACATATATTTAATAGATTCAGATTTAGTCAATTAATTTCTCTGGTGATCACTGTTATACTCTAGACATACTAGTATTGAATATAAAACTCATATCGGTGAGAAGAAGATGACTAGTCTTCCCTTGTGACTATTGACGCATAATCAACAATTAATTCAGTAAATTATTTGTGATATAACATCACCCCGATGGAAAATATCCCATCAAGAATAATATAAGAACTGAATCTAAAAAATTATGGTGCAAATTATGAAACTTTTTGCAATCCATACAATTTTCGACCGATCTAGTTTCGAACCAATGAGAAAATTTTAAGCTTTAAAAAAGTTTATCATTCTCATCAGGGTTGTATGGATTGCTTAATACGCACGCTTTTAATAAAAAGAATAGTAGATTCTTGTATGAGCTTAGAATGAAGGCAATTCTTCACGAGGATGAAGTTGCCCGAAACGAGCGTAGCGAGTGGAGGCAATCATCCGAGTGAAGAATTGCCATCATCCTAAGCGAATACAAGATGCTATTTTATCCATGACTGTAAAATATTTCGTTTAATTTCCAGTTTTCATGCAAAAATTTGTATCGCCATATTGAAATAAATACATCAAAGATAGCGAAAAACAAAACCAGTTTGTTGTTTAATTTGTTGGGGGAATATTTAATAAACTATAGAGCTGTTAAAGAATTTTAATCAAATTCACTAGTTGTGGAATGAATACAATTACAATGGAAGGCATACGCATAGAAAGCATATATTCTTTAGTAGTCGTGGATAAATGTGTATACTCCAAAAAAAAATGTTTGTATTCATAGAAAATATGCGTATACCTTTGTTGTTTAACGAACCTAATGAAATTAAATGAAATGCAAAACAAAGAAATATTTAGATGATTCTACAAGATATAGTATTATCAAATTACTTCGGTCTGAAAGACCTAAGTATTACATTCATGAGTTCAAAGTGAAATTTTTACCCTCACTTTTTTTGACATTTCTCGACGTTTTAGGACCTCCTGATTCTAAAAAAGCAAAAAAAAAAATGTATGTCTGTCTGTCGGCCGCCGTCATTACCATTACCTACGCCTGCAGGGAAAACCGCTGGAGGGGTTTCAAAAATTTTATTCTAAAAATAGGTATACTCAAGGGACAGGTCCGAAAGAACGCTGTGTTCGATTACTGTACTGGAAGTGTGTCAAAAAATTCATTAAGTGTGTCAAAAACAGCAAATTTTCATATTTTTGGCTTAAAAAACGTTCATTTTCCCCCGTAGGGACAAACGTTCCCCCGTAGGGACATTGAATTTGGAGAAATCTTGATGGTCGGGATTGGTATGGGAGATCAAAAACTAGATTATTGCCTTATAAGTTTGTCAAAAAAATAATGTCAAGTGTGTCAAAAGAAAGAATTTTATTTATTTTTTTTGGAAAAAAATGAAATTAATTATTTGCTTGAATGATTTATTATTATTATTTGAGAATTATGTTATGGCATTATAAGTTTGTCAAAAAAATGTTGTCAAGTGTGTCAAAATAAAGATTTTTATTTACTTTTTTACCCAATTTTTTGGAAAAAATAAAATTAATAGTATGTATGACGTGAAATTTTATTATTATTATAGAGAATTATAGCATTATAAGTTTGTCAAAAAAATAATGTCAAGTGTGTCATTAAATGATTTCATTTAATTTTTTAGCCAATTTTTTGGAAAAAAAATGTAGCTGTTTTTATGACGTAAAAGTAATTGAACATGAATTTGGACATGGACATTTTTGAATTTGTTATAGGTTTTGAAATATTTTTGGAATTTTGGAAAAAGTTTGTATTTTTGATTTTGTAATAATTTTTTTGCAATATTTTTAGAATTTTGGAAAAAGTTTTAATTTTTGATTTTGTAAGAATTTTTGGAATATTTTTAGAATTTTGAAAAATTTTAAATTTTTGTTTTTTTATAATTTTTGGAGTTTTGAAAAAAATTTCAATTTTCGATTTTGTAATAATTTTTGCAATATTTTTAGAATTTTTGAAAAAGGTTGAATTTTTAAGAATTTTTGGAATATTATTGAAATTTAGAAAAAGTTTAAATATCTGATTTTATTCTAATTTTCGGAATATTTTTGGAATTTTGAAAAAAGTTTCAATTTTTGATTTGTTATAATTTTTGCAAAAATTTTAGAATTTTTGAAAAAGGTTTTAATCTTAGATTTTGTAAGAATTTTTGGAATATTTTTGGAATTTTAAAAAATTTTGAACATTTGATTTTATTAAATTTTTCAATATTTTTTGAATGTTATAGAATTTTATAGAATATTTTTAGAATTTTAAAAAATTTTGAATTTTTGATTTAATAAATTTTTCAATATTTTTTGAATTTGTAATAATTTTAGGAATATTTTTAGAATTGTGGAAAAAGTTTTGAATTTTGGATTTTGTCATAATTTTTGCAATATTTTTAAATTTTGGAAAAAACAGAATTTTTGAATTTTATATATTTTTGAGAATTTTGAAAATATGTAAGAATTTTTGAAATTTTTTTAAGAATTTTGAAAAGTTTTAAATTTTTGATTTTATTTTAATATTTGGAATTTTGAAAAACTTTCAATTTTTGATTTTGTAATAATTTTTGCAATATTTTTAGAATATTGGAAAAAGTTTGAATTTTTAAGAATTTTTGGAATTTTGGAATTAAGATAGAGATAAAAAATACATGACTTTTACAAAAGTTTATGTTTGATATAGATCGCTGACCAAAACTAAAACCATGTCTTCATAAAAGTTTTTGCCAAAAACTATATCAAAACCCTTAACCCAGACCGAAGTCGTGATATCTCAGAGCTTGAGATTTCAGCCCCTCCATATTTTTAAAATTATAATCACAATTGCTTTGATAAGTTTTGTTCAAAAATCAAATTTTAATTTAAATTCTCTTATTTCGTTTAGTTGAACTTGGTTGATTGTATGAGAAGGGCGTTTTTTATCATCAGTGTTTTTTTTATTTAGAAATTTGATTTATCAATTAAAACAATAAAGATTTATTGTTTTAATTGAAGAAAATGTTTTTATATTTATACACAATTCTTTGTCAGAGAATTAAGTATTGTAATCGATTCGTGAATAATGAATTTTATTCTCTCGCAAATTAAATTTCTCGCTCGTACCTCGCTCAAATTTTAAACTTTTGCTTGAGAATAAACTACTTCATTATTCACTCATTGATTAAACTACTATTTTTAAATTGTTTAAGCTAAATAAATCAATTGTTTAAAAAAAATATACATATCTGTATAGAATAAAAATTATTTAAATTTAATTTTTGCAATTTAAAAAACATAAAACTTATATTTAATTTTTTCAATATATAAAGTTTTAAAACAAAAGTCTAGCGATTCTGTCACTCCAGTCTCCTGATTTATCATACAATCGTACTCTCCGTTTACGGCGAAAATTGTCAGATTAAGAAACATTTCTCTCGTTTTCATTGGATGTATAGGTTTTATCAAATTATACCGTTTCTTAGAAGTTTCAAATTGATCTTACCAGTAACTTCAAATATATTCATTTCGTTGGATAGTGAGAGGTAGTGGTCCCCTTTTTTCTTCCAATTCCATCGAGTCTGATGAGTGTGTAACCTCTTCACTTTCGTAGATGTCGTTGGTCGATATATTGCTATCATTTTAAGTAGAAGAATCAACTTCTAGACTTTTCTATAATCTTCGAGAGATTTTTTTTTCTATTTTTATAAATTCGCTTTTAGAACTAATAGAAAAAAATCGTCTCCTTTAAACCAAACAAAAAAAAATCGTCTTCCTCAGGTTGGCTAAGTGACCTTGGATTGTGTAGAAATTTCAATAATGAAGCTATTGAGATATCTATTCTTGTAAAAATTTGAGATAGTATTTCAAATAACAATTTGGAGGTTACATATTACTTCGGTCTGAAAGACCTAAGTATAACATTCATGAGCCAAAAGTGAAATTCTTACCCCCACTTTTTTTGGCATTTCTCGACGTTTTAGGACCTACTGATTCTAAAAAAGCAAAAAAAATGTATGTCTGTGTGCCGGCCGTCCGGCCGTCATTACCTACGCTACAGGGAAAACCGCTGGAGGGATTTCAAAAATTAAAAATTAAAAATAGGTATACTCAAGGGATAGGTCCGAAAGGACGCTGTGTTCGATAACTGTACCGGAAGTGTGTCAAAAAATCATTATGTGTGTCAAAAACAGCAAATTTTCATATTTTTGGCTTAAAAAACGTTCATTTTAAGTGATTACGATTAGGAACATTAAATTTGGAGAAATCTTGATGGTAGGGATTAGTATTTGAGATCAAAAACTAGATTATTGCATTATAAGTTTGTCAAAAAAATGTTGTCAAGTGTGTCAAAAGAAAGATTTTATTTATTTTTTACCCAATTTTTGGAAAAAAATAACATTAATTATTTCTTTGAAATGAATTTTATTATTATTATTGAGAATTATGGCATTATAAGTTTGTCAAAAAAATGTTGTCAAATGTGTCAAAAAATGATTTCATTTATTTTTTTATCCAATTTTTTGGGAGAAAAAATGTAGATGTTTTGATGACGTATATGCAATTGCAAATGAAATTGGACATTGAAATTTTTGAATTTGTTATAGTTTTTGAAATATTTTTGGAATTTTGAAAAAAAGTTTGTATTTTTGATTTTGTAATAATTTTTGCAATAGTTTTAGTAATTTGGAAAAAGTTTCAATTTTTGATTTTGTAAGAATTTTTGGAATATTTTTAGAATTTTGAAAAATTTTAAATTTTTGATTTTATTATAATTTTTGGAATTTTGGAAAAAGTTTGAATTTTGATTTTGTAATAATTTTTGCAATATTTTTAGAATTTCGGAAAAGTTTGAATTTTTAAGAATTTTTGGAATATTATTGGAATCTAGAAAAAGTTTAAATATTTGATTTTATTCTAATTTTTGGAATATTTTTGGAATTTTGAAAAAAGTTTCAATTTTTGATTTTGTTATAATTTTTGCAATATTTTTAGAATTTTGAAAAAAATAGTTTTTGAATTTTATATATATTTTTAGAATTTTGAAAAAAGTTTCAATTTTTGATTTTGCAAGAATTTTTGGAATATTTTTGGAATTTTGAAATATTTTAAATTTTTGATTTTATTATAATTTTTGGAATTTTGAAAAAAGTTTGAATTTTTAAGAATTTTTGGAATATTATTGGAATTTAAAAAAAGTTTAAATATTTGATTTTATTCTAAGTTTTGGAATATTTTTTTGGAATAATGAAACAAATCTGATTTTATTTAATTTTTAAAATATTTTTGGAATTTTGAAAGAAATATGAATTTGTGATTTTGTAATATTTTCTCGAAAGCTAAATGGAGAGGTTTTTGAGCAGTTTGCTGAGTGTATCATCATTTCACTAAATTATGTTAATTTATGATCTGTTATAATTTACGGCAACGTATTGATGTTTCGTGTTAGTTTTGTAAAAAATTTCTAAACAGAGATAAAAAATACATTTACTTTAACAAAGAGTTATGTTTGATATACATCGCTGCCCAAAACTAAAAACTATGTCCTCATAAAAGTTTTTTGCTGAAAACTATATCAAAATCCTTAACCCAGACCGAAGTCTTGATATCTCAGAGCTGTGAGATTTCGGCCCCTCCATATTTTGATTTTAGATTTAGATTATATAAAAATAATTATATTTAATCTTATACTAATTAATAATTAAATTAAATAAATTAACTAACTATTAATATTTTTTCTTTTTATTAAAATTAAAAGAAAATTCTAAACCAAAAAAATATGGGCTGAAATCTCACAGCTCTGAGATATCAAGACTTCGGTCTGGGTAAAGGATTTTGATATAGTTTTCGGCAAAAAATTTCACAAGGACATGGTTTTTAGTTTTGGGCAGCGATGTATATCAAACATAACTCTTTGTTAAAGTACAAGTATTTTTTATATCTGTTTAAAAACTTATTACAAAACTAACACGAAACATCAATACGTTGCCGGAAAATTATAATCAAAATTCCAAAACTATTGTTAAATTAAATAAAATCAAACTTTTTCCAAAATTCCAAAAATATTCCAAAAACTAGAATGAAATCAAATATTTAAACTTTCTCTAAATTCCGATAATATTCCAAAAATTCTTAAAAATTCAAACTTTTCCAAAATTCTAAAAATATTGCAAAAATTATTACAAAATCAAAAATTAAAACTTTTTTCAAAATTATAATAAAATCAAAAATTTAAGATTTTTCAAAATTCTCAAAATATTCTATAAAATTCTTACAAAATCAAAAAATGAAACTTTTTTCAAAATTCTAAATGTATATATATATAAAATTCAAATATTCTATTTTTTTCAAAATTCTAAAAATATTGCAAAAATTATAACAAAATCAAAAATTGAAACTTTTTTCAAAATTCCAAAAATATTCCAAAAATTAGAATGGAATCAAATATTGAAACTTTTTCTAAATTCCAATAATAATCCAAAAATTCTTAAAAATACAAACTTTTTCCATAATTCTAAAAATATTGCAAAAATTATTACAAAATCAAAAATTGAAAATATTTTCA